>JAQGAY010001486.1:0-14101 GCA_034698085.1 Polydesmus angustus | reverse complement strand
ATGGTTACATTCTCTTCGATCCGAGGCTTTTTTGCTCCACGACCTCGCTGAAATCAATACCATTGAAACAAAAATTTCCAGGAAATTTCAATCTTAACTAGTCTTAAGAAATTGTCGAACATAAAATTTTGGCTTTTATTTTAGAAGGAAGTAGCAATTGATTAATTTGAATTAACGCAAACTAATTTTCTAAAACAGTTTTTTGTACAGTATTCGTAATACTGTAATTTATAAATTACAAGTACTATGGTAAATACCGAAGCAGTACGATGTAAAGTTAAAACCCTTAGGTGAAGTGCCTTAAAAAAGTTTTTTTTAACAAAAAAAATTAAAAATAAGACTATTTATTAAGCCTGTCCCAATTTTAATAAATTACATACTTACTGTATTGTACTTTTCAACCTTCTCAAAAAAAATAATAAAAAAAAGAATATAATTTTAATTTCTAAAACCCGCTAAAATTCTTATTGGTGCTTCTCGTTATTATTTTTTCCCCCGGTTTTTAAACTTTTTTCCTCGTGAATCTTTAAATTCACAGTTAGCTGTAATTCGTAAGTTTTGAAAATTATCCAAGATTATAAAAATCGTAACCTCAATTTTACTTTCCAAACATAGGCCTACATAACGCACGCTGATTTTTTTTTTTTTTTTTTTAAAAGAAAAGAAAATAGAATGTTAGTAGCATTTTAATATCGCACCGATTAATTTTAACGTGAAAAGTGGTCTAAAAATAAAAATAAATTGGTCAGCGCCAATTAAATAATGTAGACAAAAAGCTTTTAAGTTGTTTACGTAAGCTGACTAGAGTGATGATAATTTAAAAACGGAAATAAGGTAAATTTCCCTTGCCTTCCTTGCGTTTCCCACCTACTCCCCTTCGTCACCTATATTTTACTTGTAGAGGGCAGAGGTAATGTGCCCTGATGAGCCCCCCCTCGACATAAAACACACCAATACAATCATTACTTTTATCACCTATCCACTTGTTCTCCTTCCATTCCCCGAAACAACCCCTAAAGAAAAACCACTAGCCACAGCATCCTCATAGGTAAAAAAAAAATCCATCATGTGTGAAAATTAAGTTTAAAAAAAATACTAATAATAAAGACTGCCCTGAGAAGGCAAAGCGTCAGCTGTTACCGAAGCTTACTGAAGGGTTCAGCGAATAATATTTTGGAAATAAAAAAAAAATTGAAAATTATTTAACAGAGATTGAGAGAAGGAAAAAAAAGTGTGAGAGAGGTGGGAAGAGTTTTGAGTCAATGTCATGAGAAAATCTCAGGTAGTGAAGGTCGCTGTCTCTATATACTAGCCCTCGCTCATTTTTTTCTTTTTCTTCCAGTTCTCATCTTCGCCTTATGGGTTCAAATTGAAAAGTAACAAAAAAAAAAAAAAGCATGATAGATGGATACGCAACAGATGGCTTTAGCTAATTTACCAAACTCAAATGAGGATGAAGGGAGAGAAAAAAATCTCTCTCCCGAAGCTTATCAAATAATGCTTCATAGTTTATCGTTGGTCATTCTCACAAAAAGAAAATACAATGAATGGCGTGTAATCGTTTTCATAAAGCAAGAAATCCTCGATTTTACGTTTTTCTTTTTTTAAAAAAACTTTCAAAATCAAATTCGAAAAATGTTTAGGAAATAAATCGTTGTTGTTGTGGATCAGTTATCCATTAATTAACTTTACGTTATCGTTTAGTAACTTTAGTATAAAATTGAATTTATACCAATTGCGAAATGATTTTTGAAATTGACGTCAACGGAATTTAATGTGAACGTAAAAGCGGGGTTGAACTGTGCGTATCGATTGTGACGGAGAAAAAAATAAATTAATATCCGATGACGTCAAACAGTTTGGTTCCAATCCGAACCGGGATAATAAAAAAAAATAATCCCTTAATGAAGAGCGCAGGAAATGTAATAAGTTAAATGTTATTACCTTGGAATTGTCTCCATTTGATTTGTTTTCTCTTTTTCTGCGCTTGTCCACACGATCTTTCAACTGATCGTCCATCAACTTCCGTTCCGCTTGCCTCTGCCGAACTTTAAAAAAGCATGCGAGCGTAATTAGTAAGAAGGACGAAGGAAAATGATAAGGATATCTCGTTTTCGTTTCAATTCCAATTAAAAAAAAATAGAAAGTTCCCTTACAATTTCTTTCCAATTCGTCGTCGTCTAAGAGTAAAGAAACCACTTCTGTGGGTTTTAACGAGTCAGGTTTGAAATTTCCACCGCTGATCACCATCTTTTGAATCTAATAAAACAAAAAGCGTGGAAATCAGCAATTATGGCATTGTTATCGCGAATTCGAACATCATACCTCGCTTTTTTCTCGGGCTCTTTGGAGAATTCGTTCTTCGATAGTTCCTTTACATATTAGACGATAGACGGTCACTTGCTTAGTCTGACCTAATCGATGAGCTCGATCCATGGCTTGCTGATCTACAGTCGGATTCCAATCGTTGTCATAAAAGACTACCTAAAATTGTTTTAAAAAATATTATCTATTGGCTTTAGTTTAAGAGAAAACAAACATTAAGAAAATAAGAAATTAGAAATATTCAAAATTTCTGTAAACTATTATACAGTACACTGTAAACGAAAAAAACCCTAACCACTACATTTAATACGAGAAATAAATGCCGGTGTCAACCGCGCAGATTGTCAATGCAAAGCGCCTGAAATTTTTGATAGGGGATTTTGCCATCTCGCATTATTTGAACAATATTTCGCAGTCTTTCGTGCAAAATAGCTTATTATGAGTGGCTTTTAGAACATACTGTATTTTTAAAGGAAAATAATATACTGTAGTCAAAAACTACTCTAAAATGCATGAAGTGTTATCTTTATAGCAAATTTTATGGCCTATATTTTCATCACAAACTATTAATACATCTTTCTTTTACAAAAACGTTTAAACAATAAACTGTAGAAAATATTTCATCGCAGAAATCGCGCTGATAAAATAATTATTGGATGCAAGGTGTAAAATTAATAAAATAAAAAGCTTCTTCATATTTCGTATATTTAATATTAAATTGAAATTATTGGATAAGTGACGTGCAATCAATAATTACTTGTAAATTAAAAATACTAGATACTAGTTATTAATTTTTTTAAATTAATTTTTAATTAAAAAGTTTATATTTAAAAATGAAGTGACAAACTTAACAATTAATAATAATTGGAGTTTTCATAGTTTGTTACTTCATATAATTGGTACAATTTTTTAACAAGTTAAAAATTATGTTCCAGCTTGAATTTGCAAAACTTAAAAAATGATGGCAACTAAAACTCTTTAAGAGTCTAGGCTCTAACTCCGATGACATAAGAAAAATTATGTAAATATGTAAATGTTTGCATTACAGTCGATTCGCTTTGTTAATCGCCAAACAATGGAATCGATTAATAATCAATGTTGGCCGTTGTTACATAAACACAACAGGAAATGTGTTATGGGGTATAGTGCAGGGTTGCACATATTGTATGGAAATTGAGGCTATAACTTACACTACTTTTTCCTATTCTGTATTATATGGTTCGCTTTAAAAAAAATCATTTTTATTATCGAGTTTAACTTTCAAAATTTATTTCGAGCACAGTATATTCATTTAATTTTCCCTCCCATCTTGATTGGCAGTTTCCTGCTTAATTTCCTAACTTCTTTTTTTTTTTATTATTATTCTTTAAAAAAAAGAGATGGGGTGTGAAAGGGAGAAAATAAAATTTAATTGGAATTGTTCTACCTAACTGAAAATGACATTAAGTCTTTTAAACAATCATAAATAAAAAATATATATAATATTATATTACATTTTTTTTTACCTTCCTCCCACCCCTTCACTCGTTTGTCAAATGTCGAATCATGTTTTTAAATGCTGCTTGTTTTTATCTATTTCGAACATCGTAAGATTTGAAAAGACCCCTACTTAATAATTTATTAAGTGGAAATCCGTTTCGTAATATTTAGTAATAAGGGAGGAATAGTAGTTGTTCATTCATATCTCGTTACTTTGAAGGTGACAAAGCGAAATTTTTAGTTGCTCTTTCGGGTCAGCGTCATCTCCTCAACACACACCCCCTCCCTCCCTCCCTCATCATACTACACACTTTATCGCTTTAATCTCACCGTTAACATTGCTATTATAACTCTATTGAAGGAAAAAGCTAATATACGCAGAGATTAGTTCGCAAAATCTCTTTCATCTTTACATTCTCGGGTGTTTGTTATTTTTAAATACTGCATAATGTTTGTTTTTTCCATCTTTATTAACTAAATTATCTCAAAAGGTTAAATCTAAATAAATGCTCGATAACCCCTATACACTCGAATACACACTGAGTTTGTAGCATTGGGTCGTGTAAGAAACCGAACGCTTTATTTCGAGATAAAATGCGAATCTCGTACGACCGTTTATTTTTGTAGAAGAAAGTAGTGATAAAAAAATGAACGATTATTTGGATACTGCTCCTCCTTCTATTTACCCCCCCCCCATCATCATCATCCACACTTGGCTGAATGTATTATTCAAGGTCTTCAATCTCATTATCAAGTGTACTATCTATGTTCATCCACACATATCGATAGTCTGCTGCAGTACAGGATTTATACCAAGTCCTTCAAATATCAATAGATTCGTGATCTTACGGTAAATTATTTAACAATAATACAGTAATTATTATCGATGCCAACTTTTTCTAATGAAATACCGTCGTTTAAACTCGAAAATTTACTAATTGCATTTCGTATAAATGTTTTCCCACTACTGTACGTATTAATATTATGGTACATGTATTTTAGCTTATTTTTTAATTTAAAAAAAAAAGTTTACGGCTGATAATTATTAGATAAGATTTGGATTTAGAAAATTGTATTTAAAAATATACTTAAAATGAATGAATACTAAAATGCTACCCAATACAGAATCTTCACAATATCATTCCTCAAATATTCATAATAAAATACATGATTTTTTTTTTATTATTGCCAGTTAGTCAATTTTAGTTTTTAGAGAATGACAATTTTCGTAACGAGCTATAAAAAAAATTGGGGTTATTGGGAACATGGTAGATTTGTAATCAGGGAATGCTATATTATTAGTGGTGTTACAATTGCGATAATTTCAGTTGGCGCCTGTACCACGCATGCGTAAATTCCGTGCCCCGTGTAATTGATCGATTGCCAAATTGTTTTGTTACTTTTTCGTCACATTAATCTACTTCCTGCGGACCGCTTAATTTGCGACTAAATTTGAATGAAAAGGCGTGTTTGCTTATATGACACCCGTCAAAACCCCATTTATTTCAATAAGTGGCAACAGAGTGTTGTTGCAAAAACGATTGGAACTTTTAATACGCACAGTAGCATATATACTAACCAATTATGCCCCGATTCACCTTACATTATTAGACTAGAGCGGTTTAGGTTAAATGAATCATTAGGTCTAGACTTATTTTTTATTGGTTCTTTCGGCATAAAACGTATTTGTAACCGAAAACCTATTCTATAACACCACAACACTTCAGCTTTGTGAAAAACCGAGAGAAAAATGCAAGAAAAAAACAAAAGATTTATTTCTTCGGCAGTGAACTTGATTGTTGTTCTAAATTTAACACTAGGGGGTTATTGTTTCACGAGGATTTCCCCTCGATTCTAAAAAAAAAACCAACTTCTAAGATTTTGTCATTGAAAGTGCGGTAGGTGCGAAGTGAGAATCCGGGGCCGAGTAGGACGTGTGGCTCAGTGCCGAGCTTAGATCCTTCACTTTTCGAGTTTAAGAAACCTAATATTACATTATTTAACTGATAAAAATCTTGTGAAATAATTTTTATATAATTTTAACAATCCTCCCTCCTGCCTGATTTGAATTCAATGGTATAATAAAAATGATAATTGCTATAATCACAATGAAATGCGATAACCTGTTTGCTGACCCTTAACTTCCAATTACGATTCGAGATTTGGATCTATTCGCTCAATGGAAAACTGTTATTTTTTTCAAAATTAGGACATTGCTTAGATAACATTTTCCGTCTGGTTCAAACGGATGGTCATCAATAAATTATTCCATACTAATTAAATTTAATTCGAATCTTCCCTCTCATTTGCCTCCTTTTCTCATTTCACGGTCAAGGTTAGTTCCATATACTTGTACGCATCCAAATTTATTCCGGAAATTGTTATTAAGGATTATATAACTACTAACACATACAGTGCTTAAATTAGTGCCTTACACAACTCTTTGATTTCATAACCACAATTAAATTTGAAATATTGAAGAAGGAGAAAAAAAATCAATCGAGCAATTTTTGCAAGCATTGTATTATAGTAGGCCTAGTGTACGTTTCTAGTCTTTGTACACATTTGACCATGATTTGGTTAAATATATTTTTTTTCAAAAACTGCCCAATAGGTATGCACTCCTGTTTGGTCAATACTTTTACAGTATTACTAACACCTCAACTTAAACACGAATATATTTTCTCTGTATAATTCGACAATGGCCAATACTAAATTTAACCCTTTGCTAATACAGTACATGTATAAAGTATTGAGAGAAACAACGGGCTATTATAATTTTGATGATTGGTTTTTCTTTGGACTAAACGATTGTACTTTTGCATGCCAGATCAGTAGGACTATTATATTAATCCAAAATCACTATTTAATTGAAAAAAGAGCAACTTAAATTGATTTATGAATTCATAAGAACTTCCTTTAAATATTGGCACAGAAACTATTACGGCTAAAGTTTTTCGCTGCTATAAAGAGTGGAAAATTCCTTTTGAACGGTTTTGAATTTGGTCAGAAAAGCAAATATTATATTGCCAAAAGTTCGAAAATTTCGAAACTGGTGTTATCGTCGCCATACTCAAAAACACGCGTGTAGAGTTTGAATCTGACCTTGGTGATGGTTGCACTTGGTAGTTTTGAACAATGAAAATTTTCAAACGTCAAAACTTTTCTTTCAGCTTGTCTCCTATCAAAAGATGGGTTTTCTTTTTTTGGACAGGTGTTAGAGAGAATGTAAAGGCTGCGGCCAAGCGTTAAAAATTTCATCAGAAAACGTTTCTCAATGTAAAGATAGGCATAATAGAAAATCTTTTTATTATTATTCACCGTTTAGGGTTTATAAATTATTTTATTAGGCTGTTTATAAACTAGTTAATCGAAACCTTTTTATCAGTGAAAACGAACTTCCAACGTTGTTTTAATAATAGCACGCTTGATGAAATTCGTGAGTGATAAAAATGCGTGAACGAGGACTAAATGATGAATTACGATCACCATGGGCTATACTAGGCTTATGGTCACATTCGAGAATTAAGAAGGAGGTCAATTGGAAAATAGTAAAACAAAAAAAAAAATAACGATGATGGGTAGGGAAATACTTTTTTAGGAGCTTAATAACAGCGATTATAAATAGGTTGTTAGACACCGTATTATATAACTAAGTTAGGAAAGTTTAATTAAGCCAGGGGAGAGGGAACGAGATTTGTTTGACCCCAAAAATAAAACTCACGTTGCGACCATCATGACTGACCTCTTAAGTCTTAAGAGTGCTACTTGTTATCTCGAAAATTAGCTTCAACGATTGCACCGAGTTAATACGAAATAATAATAATAAGAAGAAAAAAAACACCTTCTTGAATTATAATCACGGTATGTTAACGCTAATGTAATATGTATTGAATGTAGAACATGCTACCACCACCAGAATCGCCACTACCCTTTTATTACTAGAACACAAGCGAAAGATGTTAAAATCGTGTAAACTCACCGTGTCGGCAGCTGTCAAATTGATTCCAAGTCCACCCGCCCTCGTACTTAACAAGAATACAAAAATATCTGATCTGAAAACGAACAAATATTGTTTTACTTGAATAACGTGATGAAAATTGTGGTTCTGATAATAATAATTATTATTACCTGCTTTGAAAGTCTGCAACCATGTCACGACGATCTGAAATTTTGGAGGAACCGTCTAATCTCATGTAGGTGTGCTTCCGATGCCACATGTATTCCTAATTTAAAATCAGAGAGAAATTAGTATAATTAAAAAAAAAATGTAAACAGTAAATTAGCATTACAGTATTCAAAAATAATTTTTATTTCCCATAGAAACCGAATTAATTCCATCTACCTACTGCATTTTAATAGTGCTACAGTATTAGATTTTTCCCTCGCTATATACTATTGTTTTAAATTAAATCAAATTTTTTTATTTTACCTCCAACAAGTCAATCATTCGGGTCATTTGAGAATAAATCAAAACTCGGTGACCCTGCTCTTTCAATTTGGCTAATAGTCCATCAAGTACGTGAAGCTTCCCAGAATCGGTCACTAAAGTTTCCTTATCTGTAACGACATAAAAAAAAATGCGTGAGAAAGCTATTAGAAAATACTATAAAACCTTTTATAATTCATTTCTCTCGCCTCACAATTAAATCTTAACGATAAATTCACGTCGTATCATTAAATTAAAAGGAGAAAACATTTACACGTTAATTTTTTTTCACCAATTAACATTCATTTAGGAATTAAAAATAAACTTGCAATTACTTATTAATGAAACTTAAAAAAAAGAGAAGGGGGAGGGGGGGGGAAAGAAAATGTTTAAGAGGGAAGCTCACAAGAATTATAAAATGCATGAGTAATTTGCCACAAATCTAAATTTGAACAATCGCTTTTTGTACAAGAATTAAATTCTATCTGATAGACTGTCAACCTAAATTGCATTCACTTTTGTTTTCCAATTCAATTGTTTCAAGCCCATAAGTCTTTAATCTGGAGAAACTTAAGTGATAACGCGTTAATGGTAATAAAACATTTTGTGGCGTAAAATTAGACGAAATAGCCTAACTATAAGTTTTTTTACAAAAAAAAAAAAAATTGAAATTGCTGAAAAAATCACAAAATTTTATGTTAATTTTAAAAACCAGGAACAATCAATTTTTAACTCAAATTGCTAATTAGTGAGACGAGAATGATAATATCAATTATTTGACAATCAAGGATAAATTGAAAGAAATTTTGGAGAACGTTCTAGGAAATTGATCAAATAAAGTAGCTCAAGTGTTTTCTCAAATGTTACAGTAAGCAGTAGCCGAGAATAATATTACGCTACCGGGTTCGCCATTTCATTTCTATGATAAGTGTCAAAGCGTTGGCACAACATCAGAATTAATTTTCAATGAGATCCAGTAGGCATCGATTGTCCTTGTTCCATTTGGAACCTTTAATTTCGCTTTTTGGACTGTGATGCCATAATAATTCTGGCATCACTATTTTTTTTTTGATCACAATCTTATTAATAGCCATAATAACGAATAAGGAAGAAGAAATGCACTAAGTTTGACAACTTCAGATGACAAAAAGGCAATAAATGAATAATGTCTCATCTTAAAACACTACATTTTGGTTTATCGATAGTTCTCAAGGTCTTTGAAACAAACAATAATTATTGCGAAATTTGTTTTTATTAAAAAAAAGTATCCAATAATAATCAAAATAAACGGGGAAAAAATTATATAAGTTATTTTTTTTACCTGGAATGATTATGTTTGACCATCCAAGTAGAGGGTTGTTTGCCGTAATGCCCCCACAAGTAGAAGGAAGAAATAAGCTTTTACTAGAAGTGTAATCTTCCGCCGTTTCCTCGCTTCCAAATTTCCATGTGTCCATTCCATCCTTCCCCAATCCGGTTGAGCAAGACGTTTTCCAGTAGGCATAACTTCGATCGCTACAGTGATATTCCGATGCTAAACAGTTCACCTTGCGAAGTAAATACAAAATTTAGCTAACCATTTGAATTTAGTTCAAAAAAATTAGTTACCTTTGAACAAACCGCACTCAAAAATTTAGGCATTGACGTACGTTGACAAACAAATATTTGTTTGGGTAATTTTCGATGAGGAAATTCAGAAACTTGTTGCTCTTCTGTTGGGAACAACGGATTTTCAGAACTCTAAAATGCGCAGACCATTACACTACATACATTATAATATATCGAGCATTTAAAAAATATCTTACCTTGTGAGTAGTAGCCTTAGGTGACTTTAAACCGGGCAAACTCGCAGAAGTGGTGGCAATAATGGGTGATGTGGAAAGTTCCACATTCAATTTCGTTCCTTGATTTTTGCTTATTAAACGTTTTTCTCTAATTTTTCGATGTTGAGCAGTTTCAGCCATTGCATGAATAACGTGTTTAGAGTGAGTGTAAAAGTCAGAGTTGAAAGAAGTGAAAATTAAATCTTGTAGGTAAACGCTGGCACAAACTGATGGCCGAGATATGGTCATCAAAGGTTGAAGAAGAAATTCGCTATGATGAAGAGAACTATTTTTACAAACTAAATGACTCCGCCACGTATTAGCATAATATTGTCTGTAAGCCTGCTGCCAATATTTACATATTTGAATCCACCTGAAGAACAATTAAAGGGCTTTTAAAATTAGTTAAGAAATTCAAATTAGGAACATTTTACCTGCTTAATAAACCTTTCGACATAATATTATACAACTCGTTTGGGGATAATCCACTAAACCTTAGAAATGAAAAACCGCTGGATTCTAAAATTTAGAATAGTTTGTAAAATGTACACCACTGTAATAATTATTTTAAATTACTGAATTACCTTCTTTAAACAAGGATGAATGCACGTTTTGAGGACGATATATATTAAAAAGTTCATGAATATGATTTTTGCTTGGTAAGGAGTCTCTTAATATTCCTGAAAAATGCAATATTTTTCTTATGAATTTCAAATTAGTAAAGATAAAGTAAAAGTTTACCATCTCTATACACTAATTTCGGCAAATATTGCGTTTCTGATCGCAATATAAACGGTGATTTAACTTCCCTTCTTTCAAATAATTCTGAATGATTACAAACTTTCCTAAATTGCATGACTAAGTTCATCAAGCTAGATGTAGCAGACTGTGCTTGAGATGTTGTCGAAGTACCCGAGGAAGAATGCAATAAATCCTCAATTGATATCTTCTGTTTTAAACCTTTATATAGCATTTTTTGTCGAGTTGTCAGATGGCAATATAAAAGAATTTCAATCTAAGAAAAGATATATATATCATTAATGCGTTAAAATATTTTGTATAGAATAATACTTTGTCAGACAGCTCATTTTCGACATCTTTTTTCACTCTTCGCAACATAAACGGTTTCAAAATCATATGCAATCGAGAAAGATGCTCTAAATTGCAAATTTAAAAGAAATTTAGCATTAAATTTAATTTGTATTTGAAGTAAAACGCACTTTCATCCATTGTAGATTTATTCTCGGCATGGCTTTCGATGTCTTTTGAGAACCATTCATTAAACTCATCATGTGAATCGAATAATGTCGGCATTATAAAATGCAATAGAGCCCAAAGCTAATATAAATAAGAAAACTTTGAGGTTTTTTTAAAAGTTTTATATTTTAAAATATCCAACCTCAGCCATGCTATTCTGAATTGGGGTACCAGTTAACAGAAGCCTATTGCGACAGTTGAACCCTAACAAGATTTTCCATCGGACACTAATAAGAAACGGTTGAGCGTTCATTTTTTAATATCAAAAAGATAAACTTTTTATGTTCTACCTAGAACTGCTCTTGATGGCTTGCGCCTCATCTAAAACCATATATTGCCATTTTATCCTCTGAAAATATTTAACATCTTGTACTACAAGTTGATAACTAGTGATTAGAACGTGAAATGAAGCATCTTCCGTGTGTAAATCACGTTGATTCCAGAATTTTCGCAAAACTTTACGATCAATTGTATTACCCCAGTAAGGTAAAACCTAAATAATATTTCTATAAGTAAATTAATTGCGTGCACGTTATTTCTTATAAACCTTAAGTTTAGGCACAAATCGGCTAAACTCTTGTTGCCAATTATGTAAAGTGGAAGCGGGAGCGATTACCAAGAACGGTCCCCATGTATTTTGAGACTAAAAAAAAGAACCACAAATTATAGTAACTCAATTTTTAATAATGAATAGCATCATACATACTTCTGCAATATGAGCTAAGAATGCGATGCTTTCTACCGTTTTACCCAAACCCATTTCATCAGCTAAAATTCCATTAATTCCTTGATTGTATAAATTAGCTAACCAATTCATTCCCTTCAACTGATATGTTTTCAAAACGCCTATGAAATTCGCGGGTTGGGGTCGGTCTTGTTCGGTACTTAAGCTGGGATTTGTAAGTTTAAATTCTTCACCTACTCAAACACATTGAATATTATAGACGAGGGTAAGTTATATTTTGAAAGTATGTAAATACCGGATTTTTTCTTTGGCAATCCATCATGGCCAAATACTTTCAGCTACAATTAAAGTAATATTAACTACTGTACAAGTTTTTAAAGATATAATTACCCTTAGATTTTTACCTTAGATTGGTGTACGTCAAAAGCTTCCTTTGCGATACGTAAAGCGTTTGATTTCGCATCATCGCTATCTAAAAATATAAGTTAGAATTTAAGCATCTCGTAACTTTGATTTAATCATAATAAAGTTACATACCATAATCGTCGTCTACAAATCCTCTATGATGAGGATTACGTGTTTCGTCTAAATGACCGAGAATTTTCTCTTGCGCAATATTATGATCTTGTACAGTTCCTCCCAATTTTCGACTCATAAAATGAGCGTATAATTCGGTTTGCGTAATTAGAAAATTTAATTTCCGTTGCTGTCTTTTAGCCTATAAACAATAATGTTGTAGTTATGTTTAGCAATAACAATTTAGAAAAATACTTCTCGAAGTTCCACATCAATTTTTAACTGTTCTTGAGCTTCTTTTTCTGCACGTTTACGAAGTTCTTTCTCTACTTTTTCGTATCGTTTCCAATAGAGAACCATTTCTCTCGTCAGCCTTCTTGCTCGACTCAAACCTTCTTTTAGCGATTTTTGAAACTGTATAGCAGATTTTCTAACTTCTCGTTGACAAGCTTGAGCCATCTGTCAGCATAGAAATGTTAAAAATTTTAAGAAAAACGTGTTTTTAAAGTTAGCGTTTCACCTTTTTACAATTAGTAAGTAGTTCTTTGTGAACAGATACTTTCTGCTTTTGAGCCTAAAGTTAAAAAGAAAATCGATCTATTTTTCCGGTAAAAGTATTTTAAAATCATAATAATCTTACTCTTGGAATTTCTTTTTTGGATAAGGCAACCCACAATCTTCTTCTCTTAGCAGTTAAAGTTGCCTCGCTTACAACCGTTTTTCTCCTAGTTGACTTTGGTGGTGGTGGACCATCGCTACAGTTATCTTCATTTTTATTCGCTTCAGAATGACCAGGTTCTTTTTTTATAAACTCTTGTACTTCAAGAAATCGTTTTTCTTTTTTCTTTATTTTTTTCAATTTTGCTGTTTTTAAATTAGAAATTAAAATCAAGTAAGACCCGAAAAGTTTTATAAAAAAAAAAATGTTGTGACACGATACCTTTCATTTTCCTTTCCAACTTTTTCTCTTTAGTTTTCTTTTTATTGCCAATTACTGATTTTTGGTGATCAGGAAATCGATCGTAATTTGACAGCAACCCAACGCTATAATACTGATATTGTCGCAACTAAATAATAAAATACAAATTTGTTAAATATGGTTTGTTATTTTGTAATAACAAATTCGTACTTCTTTATTTGCATTAAATTCTTGCTGATGTTGTTTTTTAAGGAGATGTAGCTTCAGCATTACTTGTAAATCAGCATCTGTAATTTCTTCAGAATCTTCGTTTTCATCATCGGAATTATCGCTCAAAAGTAAATTCTAAAACAAAAAAACTAATTAATTTAATGCAAATTTAATTTTTCGGTTCACAAGATTTTACCTTTAACCATTTCCTTCCCTTTTTTACTCTACTAAAATTATACAATCTTGCCAAATCGGATCTCCTTTCTAAATAGCAAAACAATGTTTACTATGCTAAATACTATAATAATATTAAAAAACCGCTAAACCTTGTTTGGTGGTCATAATTCCGTTGATTAATTTAGATTCATTACTTGAACTAGTATCACCCTGAAATATTTTGGCATTTTCTGAATCGCTGATACAATAATCGTCTCTAAAAAATCACATATATAAAAAAT
>JAQGAY010001485.1:0-14103 GCA_034698085.1 Polydesmus angustus | reverse complement strand
GTATTGAGCCTATGGTATAGTCCTATATTTCCTTTTGATGTTGTCATCATTTATCAGCATTAGAACACCACTCATTAACACTCTCACAACAAACAACACATACAATCTTATTGTTCTTATTATGATTTTTCACACTAATACTGACCATCAGCTGACTGCAAGTGGCGTCAAAAATGTGACGAATATCGAACAAGAAAAAACAGTCGACAATGACGAATATTGAAGTTTCACAGTAAATTAAAATCCTGTTTATAATGAACAGAAAATTGAGATCGCAAAAATTCCCTTCGAAAATCCTCCTTAAATTCCAAATTATTTCACGTGACAAAAATCACAAAACCAAAAAAAAAAAAAAAAAAAAGTTTGTAAAAGCCATCCATAATAAATAATTGAAAGAAGAATCCTATTAAATTGAGATACTTGGAATACTTATGTAATTAGAAAATAATTCTCCGAACGCTCCCACCAACATTATTATTATTATTATCTTTAATCCGTTTTTATGAAAAATTAATCAACTTTGTCAAATCAATTTCATCTCTCCCTCTCTCTCTTTACCTTGTCTCCCTTATGAAATCCCCTCTCCCTTATGCTCCCCAATTCACTCAAGCACCCCATTCCCTTTAGTAGTAGTATTATTATTAGATGTCAAAATGGAATTCCATCTCGGCGACATCTGCCTCCTTTTATTAATGCTCCTCCGCGTGTCTCGGGTTAAGACTATTTAGCGATGTCATCAGCGTAACCATCTCTCTCCACCCGCACAAACTCCATTTAATTGGCGCAGCAAAAATATCTATCCATCGACGGAGAGAGAGAAACCGCAGTAAAGTTTAATAAAGGGGATTCCCCGTCGATGAGAACTTCATCTTCCTCCGCCAAAACAAATAATTTTTCAATAAGCCATATTAAAATGAATTTGCAGTCTACTTCATTATACGATATAATATAGGGTGTTCGTTGGATGACGTTAGTTTTGAAACGTGAATAAATCAGCTAAATTTTAATGAAAATAAATAAATTTTTTAATATTTAGTTAGATCAACATCTACGATTTAACAATGGAAAATAACATCTGGCAGGTGACCTCTTCCACTGAGTCGGCACGTGTTAACTCGATTAGCAAAATTTTCAATAATTTTCTCATACGCGTAATTGCCAATATCCAAGCAGACACGTGCGAGAGAGTTATTAGAAATTTCGTTACACGCGTTAACATGTGCCGACTCAGTTGGAGGAGGTCACATGCCAGATGTTATTTTTCATTAGTAAATCGGAGATGTTGTTTTAAATAATTATTAAAAAATTTATTTATTTTCATTAGAATTTCACTTTTTTATTCGCTTTTTAAATTGAAAATTTGGGTAATCGAGTTAACATGTGCCGATTCAGTTGGAGAGGTCATATTCTAAAAATTGTTTTTTATCATTAAATGGGAGATGTTGTTGTATGTAAATATCAAAAAAACTATTCATTTTCATTAAAATTTGACTTATTTATTCGTTTTCATCAAACTCCGTAATTAAAAAAACACACTGTACATTGTAAATATATTATAGTGGTAGTAGATAAAAGCTCTTCCTTTAAATAGCTTTTCTGAATTTTTTAGAATTTTTTTTTACACGTACTTTTCAGGAACGTATCCCCCGTGTAAAAAGAGAATTAGGTGTATCGAATTTAGAAAATGTATTTGTTATTTTAAGCACCATATTAATAATAATTATTGTGCTATTATAATAATTTGTAAGTGTTTGAAAGTAAACGATGCGCGAATGATAAATGATTAAGCTATTAAAGACAAACACAAAAAAATATAATATTTCATTATAATAATCGGAGTAAAATAATTAAATTAAACTGAGGATTAATTTTCTTAACTCCACGTCTAATTTCTTACACACAAACATAAAATAAAATAAAATTAATAAGTGCGATGCTAAAAATCTTTCGCCAATTTTCTTCGTACACAACTTGAGAAATTTTTCCCTTTATTTATTTATTTTTTTTTATTATTCTTCTTTTTGGAGTAGACAAAATGTCTGTTTCCGGAAATCTCAAACACACACACAAGTGCCACTCAATTCTTTCTGCTCCTAACTTCAAAATATCAACGGAAATACACGACGCTAAAAATTAATGTAAATTGTTTCGCTTCCAACATTTACATTGAACATATTTATAATTTTCTAACTAAAGAACAAATTAGAAAGGCAATTGAATTAGTGATGTTCACTAAGCACTTTAGGGAACGCCAATTTGAAGAGTACAATCGGTATTAAAAGGTTACGCAATGTACCGAAACAGATGAGCCGCTTTCCCGAAAACATTGTATAAATATAGGGTGTTCGTTGGATGACGATAGTTTTGAAACATGAATAAAGCAGTCCAATTTTAATGGAAATAAATTTAATTTTTAAAATTTACATTAATTAACACCTCCTATTTAATAATAAAAAAACAATTTTTGGAATATGACCTCTACAACTGAGTCGGCACGTGTTAAAGCGCTTGAGGAAATTTGCAATAATCTTACGGTAGATGCGAGTAAATGCCGAGATGCAGTCGGCAGGTGCAGGGAGGAAGTCCGCTAAAGCGTTAGCCGTCAAAGTGAGCGTGTTTACACGTGCCGACTCAGTTGTAGAGGTCATATTCCAAAAACTGTTTTTTATTATTAAATGGGAGGTTTAAATCAATGTAAATATTAAAAAAATAATTTATTTTCATTAAAATTCGACTGATTTATTCATGTTTCAAAACTAACGTCATCCAACGAACACCCTGTATAAACACCAAATTTAATCTCATTTTACTCCAAATAATAATTATTATTATTAAGCGCTTTTACAGCATATACCGGTATCAACAAAGGAAATGCGAGTGGAGTGTATTTTCCCTATCGTATGTTATTAGAACAATTGAATTTTGTGGAGTGACATTTCGCAATCCCTCAAGTGCAAATCCACACTTATCTATCGATGAGCACTCGATATCTTCAAAGCAACAACAAAAAAAAAATAACATTTCTAGTGAATTGTTTCTCGACATAAAATGTCATTTTCACCGCTGGCTTTGAACTTTGACCGCGCCCGAGGTGAAGTGACCTCCTTATCTTTGACCAAACGCACTCTCACTCTATCTCTCTCTCACTCTAATATGTTTTAATTGATTTTCATGCGCTTAGTAACGAGAGAGATCTTTTTGTGTGTCGCTGAAAGATAATCTTTCTCTTTCCGCATTTTCAACTTTGAATGAATTAACAACGAGGATCTTTCTTTCGCGTCGTCTGCAACAGTCAACAGACGAATAGAACAAATAAATAATGGCCGCCGGGTCCATTTCTTCATTTGGTCTTTAGAACATTTTGAAATCAACGTGAAACAAAACACTAACCCCTTTTCTTCTTCTTCTTCTACAATACGGAATATTCCATCATTGTTTTAAGTTAAATAAAAAATAAAATACAAAGAAAAATAATAATAATGAAAATTTCGATTTTTCAAATCGGCTCGCGTTTCAAAGAATTCGAAATACAGTAAAACCCGTTTACAGTGCGCCCGCTTATAGTGCGAACCCGCGTATAGTGCGACCATAATTGGGTCCCCCAGTGACTAAAAGCCTGTATAATTGGCCCTTTTATAGTGCGCTCCACTTGAATGGATTTTTTTTTTTTTTAAATTATTTAAAATATAGAAATTTTAAAAATTGTGCAATTTCTGGGCAGATTTTTCGTACCAATTACAGTATGCATGTAAAAAAAACCAAAAAAAATTGGATAAAAAAAATATTTTTGAGTAAATGTTTCATTTCACTAAGGAAATACTTTTTTTAGCATTTCTCGGATATAGTGCGAATTTTTTTCGGTCCCTTGAATAGCACTATAACCGGGTTTTACTGTACTTCTACTACTACTGGATAAATATTCCATTATTGTTTTAAGTAAAATAAAAAATAATAAAAAAACAAAAGAAGAATAATAATAATGAAAATCTCCATTTTTCAAATCGCTTCGCGTTTCAAAAGAATTCGAAATAAAAGGCACATGCGCATTACGCATAGGCCTACAATCTATAGAGAAAAAGCTTGAATAAACGAGTAGATGAAGGAAAATAAAGGTAAAAGAAAGACAGAGAGATAGAGAGAGAGAGAGGCAAATCCATCTTCAATATTTAATCACTAGCATCATCAAAAATGGATCGGCGTTAAAAAAATAAATCTCGGCAGAAAACGAAATCGATTTTAACGATCGATAAAAGGTTTTTTTTTCTTTTTCTTTTCTTTATTTTAAAGAAGAAGAAAAAAAAAAAAAAAAAATTTGAGAAATATTCGTATATAGTAGACAGTAAAAACGATACTCTTAAAGGTGTTTCGTACAAACACACTTTCTTCATCTTTTTCCTCATCGCGCATGCGCCTACTTAAATATTAAACATCAGCCATTTCCGGTTAACGAACGATAATAATAAAAAGCCCCTCAAAAAATGCACTTTCAATTCAACGTTTGAATTGAGAAAATGGTGACTCACCAAATGTGAACGCGGTTCCGTTTGTAGGGTTCCAGAACTGTTTCTAAGAGTAGAGGGAAGAGGTCTACTTAAGTGGGTAGCTTACCTAAGTATCTACTTCGAAGGTGCTAACTAGCATTGACTTAAACTTGTACTGAATAATAAATAAGTATAGGATGTTCGTTAGATGACGTTAGTTTTGAAACATGAATAAATCAGTCCAATTTTAATGAAAACTAATTATTTTTTTAAAATTTACATTAATTAACACCTCCCATTTAATAATAAAAAACCAATGTTTAGAATATGACCTCTACAACTGAGTCGGCACGTGTTAATGCGCTCGAGGAAATTTGCATTCATCCTACGGTAGATGCCGGCACGTGCCGAGATGTAGTCGGCAGGTTCAAGCTGCAAGTCCGCGAAAGTTTTTAGCCGTCAAAGTGAGCACATTTACACGTGCCGACTCACTTGTAGAGGTCATATTCTAAAAATTGTTTTTTATTATTAAATGGGAGGTGTTAATGTAAATATTTAAAAAAAATTAATTCATTTTCATTAATATTCGACTGATTTATTCATGTTTCAAAACTAACGTCATCCAACGAACATCCTGTACAAAGTTTAATTGAAACGAGTCTCATTAGTTTTATGAGTCACACCGTGTAAATACGCGCGTAAAACCTGCATAAAACGGAAAAAAATAACTTGCCATATTTATCAACAAACCCTTTATTTTTTACAAAAAATTCAATTAAAGAAAATTAAATAGAAAGATGGAGTACTCATTAATTGTGGATACGCCAATCTTAAGTAATAATAATTATATTCCGCAAAAACCGGTTCAAGTACATTTTCTACTCTTAAAACTTCGAATTCAAAAAATCAATAAATAACGATAACATTTTAATTATTATTATAAATTTAATAAAAACAAATTACTTACTGTAGACTGTATTCGAAGAAAAAAAAACAAAAACCTCCCGACTTCAGCGTTGAATGTGCAGCTAGGACGAAGGCGGTGACCGTAAAAAAGTCAGCCGACGGCAATAACAACAACAACTGCCGTCAATTGTTTAATTTAATCACGAGGCTTGTTAACAACACTCACTATTTTACAGCTGCTACGCCAAATTTCCAATAACAAAATTATATTGGAATTGAACTACACACATTCACTCACGTAATTGCAAAAAACTCTTCTTCCGTCGACACACACACTCGCGAACCGAACCGACATTACAGCCGCCATTTGCATGTCTCACAATTATTATTATTGCTTTCTCTCTCTTCTCGCACTCGTTCACTCACTCGCTCTTAATGCTACTACAAGGTCAAATGAAGAAGAAACGGTGTGGTTAAGCTTCGGACTTTTAACCTCATTTCAAATGATTTTAAGACCTCAAAATTAATTATAAAATATCGAATTTAACGAAATTATTAATACACACGACGCTACAATAATAACCGCAATATTATTAAAATAAATATACTATAATTAATATATTTTTCTCTTAACGTTAATATTACAGAGAATTCGTCGTGAATCCGTTCTTCCGGAGAAATTGACGAATATCGAACACATTTCCCTCATAGAATAGCATTAAAAGCGGTTTAATTCGTTCCCAGCCCTCAATTTTGCATTCAGAAAAAACAAATTAACGCAGAAATCATAACAAATAGATTTTAATTGTTGATTAATAAGAATATGAATGAGTTTAATTGAGCCTATTGTATAGTCCTATATTTACTTTTGATGTTGTCATCATTTATCAGCATTAGAACACCACTCATTAGCACTCTCACAACAAACAACACATACAATCTTCTTGTTTTTTTTTGTTATGATTTTTAAAATTCACACTAAAACTGACCATCAGCTGACTGCGAGTGGCGTCAAAAGTGTGACGAATATCAAATATGCGACGAATATCTAATAAAAAAAAAAAAACATGACAAATATCGAAAATGGCGAATATTGGAGTTGCGCAGTACTTAATTTGTCAATACAAAAATTATTAGCCTCAATAATAATAATTAGTGTATTATTAACAGATTGTTATAAAAATTATTTTGGGGAATTGAATCCACCGGTGTAAGGGTTCACGACAATGGGTATCCAAAAAAAAAAAAAAATTGATTGAAAACGATATTTGATTTACTTAATGAATTTTTTTTTCTCTCTTCATTCAACTATTATTAATTTTGTGTTAATAATAAATAATTGACAAATAAAAACAATAAATCAAAATGTAATACAATAGGAGGAAAGGGGGCAATTAATATAAGTTGCACATAATTTGAGTTCTTTGAAAATTACGTTGAACTTGGTTATAACGTTACGTTTCCTCGGATGTAACGTCTATTATTGATTCTATCGCTTCGAAGTTGTTATAGCCGAGTTCAACTGTTTTTCTAATATAATAATTATATGTTAATAAATTTATCGCGTTAATGCATTTTCTTTTTTTTTTTTAGAACTAAATTAATTCAGAAAAATATATGGTAAATAAGTTCCTATAACCAGAGACGAATTTTTCTTAATGCAATTATAATTATTTTATATAGTAGATAATTTTGTATATACTGTAATAAAAAAATGCAATAAAACCTATACCGGTACAATTATTTTTTTTTTTATTATTTTTGCAAATCTTCATAAAAAAATAAATAAATAATAAGAACATGTCGGCGTCATTTGATTGGCGCAAAAAAAAAAAAAAAGATAAAAAAAAAATTTTTTTAGTCAAAAATCTAATTAAGAAATACGAATATCATTCGTTCTGTCGATAAAAAGAAAATTCTCACCCCAAAAAAAAATATAAATAAATAAGTGAAGTTTCTACTCGGAAGAAAAATAAATGAGTCAATTAAGCCAAGCGTAAAATAAAAACTATAAAAAAAAAAAAAAAAAATTCCGAAATAAAAAGAAGAAAAATAAACGAAAGAAATAAAAAGACATTTCACTTAAACGTAAATAATATGAATATAAAAATGTTTGAAATAATTGTAGATCCGTTCGCTTGATTTAACTGAAATACATAATTGGTCTGACGCTATCCCATCTCGTATCTACGAGCCAGAATGATGGATTTAGAGAAGAGAAAATGGGAAAAAAATCTCTCTTAAAATATAATACATGTAATATACAGGGTGTTCGTTGGATGAAGTTAGTTTTGAAAAATGAATAAATCAGTCGAATTTTAATGAAAATTAATTATGTTTTTAAAATTTACATTAATTAACACCTCCCATTTAATAATAAAAAACATTTTTAGAATATGACCTCTACAACTGAGTCGGCACGTGTTAATGCGCTCGAGGAAATTCGCATTAATTTTATGGTAGATGCCGCCACTTGCCGAGATGCAGTCGGCAGATGCAGGCTGGAAGTCCGCAAAAGCTTTAGCTGTCAAAGTGAGCACGTTTACACATGCCGACTCAGTTGTAGAGGTCATATTCCAAATATTTTTTTAAAAAGTTAAATGGGAGGTGTTAATTAATGTAAATTTTAAAAAAATAATTTATTCTTATTAAAATTTGACTGATTTATTCACGTTTCAAAACTAACGTCATCCAACGAACACCCTGAATATAAAAAATAAAAAAAACTCGCGTGACGTAGTTTGAGCGTCATCTCCATTATTCATTCAATTTCTTAATCCGTGTTCCGCTTTCACAAAACTACACGGCGTTTATTCGATTAGCAGCGCCACCAACCCCACCAGCAGCGACGAATAGAATAGAGATGAATAGAAGACGCGAGATTTGGCTCGAAATAAATAACGATAAAACGCCTTAAAGTGAGTAAATCTACATATTAAAAAAAAGTGTAGTTGCGTTAAACGACATGCGCGGAGAGAGTCGTTGTTGAAATCAACTGCTCATCTGGGTCTCATTAATTCACACACACACACACACATAGGCCTACACCTACACACTCTATACCCAGGCCTACATTATTTTTCTTATCATACTATAATATTATTATACTGCACTATATAAGTAGATGCGTACAGGGTCGCACCACATTCAACACTTTTCAAATTGCTTTAGAAACGAGAGTTCTCGCACTCAGTTTTATAGAAAAAAGACAAAAAAAAAATTAAAATGCCCATTTAGGAGGGTTTTATATAGGGTGTTCGTTGGATGACATTAGTTTTGAAACATGAATAAATCAGTCAAATTTTAATGAAAATGAATTATTTTTTTAAAATTTACATTAATTAATATCTCCCATTTAATAATAAGAAACAATTTTTAGAATATGACCTTTACGACTGAGTCGGCACGTGTAAACGCGTTCACTTTGACGGCTAAAGCTTTTGCGGACTTGCATCCTGCAACTGCTGACTAATCAATAAAGAATAAAAAAAATTTTCAAAAAAAAAAATTTTCGCAAATTTTTCAAAAAAAAAAATTTTCGCAAAATTTTCTCAAACAAAAATTTTTCGCAAAAAAAATATTCTCAAATAAAAATTTTTCGCAAAAAAAATATTCTCAAACAAAATATTCTCAAACAAAAATTTTGACAAAAAAATTTTCTAAATTTTTTCGAAGAAAAATTTTTCTTTAAAAAAAATTTCCACAAAAGAAATTTCAAAAGAAATTTTAGCAAAAAAAAATTTTCACAAAAAAAATTTTCTTAAAGAAAAATTTTTCCAAAAAAAAATTTCCATAAAAAAAAATTTTCACAAAAAAAATTTTCTCAAAGAAAAATTTTTCACAAAAAAAAATTCTCAAAAAAAAATTTTTTCTTTAAAAAAAATTTCCACAAAAAAAATTTTTCAAAAAAAAATGTCCATAAAAAAAATTATACCGGTAGCGAAAAAAAATTTTTCTCAAAAGAAATTTTCGCAAAAAAAAAATTTTCTCAAAAAAAAAAATTTCGGCAAAAAAAATCGAAAAAAAATTTTCACAAAAAAAAAATTTTCTCAAAAAAAAATTTTTCTAAAAAAAATTTTCACAATAAAAATCAGAACAAAAAAAAAGTTTAAGCAAAAACATTTCGCGCGCGCATCTTGGCGCTTCATTAAATTTTAATGTCTGATTATTATTATTTACTATTATATTGCTACAATTAGCGGACAGGGCGCCATTAACACTGAAAAAATCTACCACACGGCCCTGCTGGAAATTGCGTGGATTCTTCGAAACGAAACCCTTAATAAACTCACCATCGATCTCTCGCTCTCTTAATTAATAAGGCTATGCTAATGGGGTGCGTACAAAAGTACCGTAGTAGTGAAAATATGCTAATTCAAGTTGATAAATTTTTCAGTGGCAGAAAAATATAAATTACTTTCGGTTAAAACGCGAGGAAGAAGAAAGAAAATGAGAATTGATGGATGTTGGTGCGGTTTTTAGTAATTGATAAAAACATATTTTCTCATTGTTTTTATATTCAAAAAAATAAATAAATAAATAAAATAAAATTACATTCGGATTTAATCAATCACAAAAGAAATAGATGGCGGGCGGGAACCACAGGGAGGAAAACAAAAGACGTCATCAATTAAGCTCCGCCCACGCAACATTTTTACACAGCTATTTAGAACTAATATACAGTGAAACCCGCTTATAGTGCGATTCAAAGGACAGAAAATAATTCGCACTATAAGCGGGATCGCACTATAGCCGGGAAATGATAAAAATGTAATTAAAAGGATTTTCTTAAAGAAATGAAATATTTACTCAAAAATATTTTTTTTTTGGCTTTTCTTTACATGCATACTGTAATTGGCACGAAAAAACTGCCCACAAAGTTCACAATTTTTAAAATTCCTATATTTGAAATAAAATATTTTTTAAAAAAAATTTTTTTATTTAAGTGGAGCGCACTATAAGCGGGCTTATTATACAAACTTTTAGTATCTGGGAACCTAAATATGGTCGCACTATACGCGGGTTCGCACTATAAGCGGGTTTCACTGTATTTAGAAATAATATACAGTGAAACCCGCTTATAGTGCAATTTAAAGGACTGAAAAAAATTCGCACTATAAGCGGTTTCGCACTATAACCGGGAAATGCTAAAAATGTAATTTACGGTATTTCCTTGGTGAAATGAAACATTTACTCAAAAATATTTTTTTTATCAAAATTTTTTGGCTTTTCTTTACATGCATACTGTAATTGGCACGAAAAAACTGCCCACAAAGTTCACAATTTTTAAAATTCCTATACAGTATTTTATATAGATTTTTTTTAAAAAAAATTTATTCAAGTGGAGCGCACTATAAGCGGGGTTAGTCTCTGGGGACCCAAATACGGTCGCACTATACGCGGGTTTGCACTATAAGCGGGGTTAGTCTCTGGGGACCAAAATACGGTCGCACTATACGCGGGTTTGCACTATAAGCGGTTTTTTTTTTAACATATGCTCCAATGGCGTAGTCCAAAAGATCGGGCAAAAATCGCACTATAAGCGGGTTTGCACTATAAGAGGTTTCGCACTATAAGCGGGCGCACTTTAAGCGAGTTTTTTTAACACATGCTCCAATGGCGTTGTCCAAGGAACCATGCAAAAATCGCACTATAAGCGGGTTCGCACTATAAGCGGGCGCACTTTAAGCGGTTATTTTTAGCACATGCTCCAATGGCGTAGTCCAAGGGACCAGGCAAAAATCGCACTATAAGCGGGTTTCACAGTATTTTTTTTTAACAATTTAATCTCCATCTCTCTCTATAAGCATCTTTCTCTAAAAGCATCCTTCTGTCTCTCTCGTTTTCTAATTTCTTCTTATTTGAGTTAAAGATCGTTTGTAACGCATACCATCCTCGTCATCAACATTTTTGATTAAATGATTTCCCCGGCTTCACATCTCTCCCTCTATCTCCCCCACTCATTCCGCCACTCTCTCTCCCTCCTCGGTCCCTCACTCCCATCACAACCATCACTCCCCAACTCCATGCACTCTCGCGCGCAACAAAGCTCTCAACAAAATGAAACAAAAAAAAGTAAAAAAAAAAAAAAAAAGCTTAAGCAAACAGTTCGTTTCTTTTAGTTTGTTATTAAATGACGATGATAACACGTTTATATACACACACGTCACACGCCCACCCCCGGCACGATGCAGATGAGGAAAAAAGAAGAATTTGGCAACAAACAACATTTTGCTCCTAAATAAAAAATCAAAAAAAAAAAAAAAAGATCATAATAATAAATTCCTGATTCCAAAACCTGTTTTTTTTTTATTACGGTACAGAGTGCTCGGAAATGAATGAGTCAGTTTCGTGACGTAATATTTTATTAATTAAATGTAATAGACAATTCCAATAAAAACACACGTTTTCTATACATATTCAAGTTTTATTCGCAGGTTTATAAAAATTAAATGTGGCCCTCACTCATCCACATAGGACCCAAAAACGCGAAAAGTGAATTTCTCGTAGACTAGTATTTAGCGTATCACGATGCACTGCGTTGATCGCCGTTGGCAGTGGATCTTTACTATGCTGATACGCGTCTATGAAAAATACACTTCTCGCGCTTTTGTGTCCTGTGTGGCAGAGTAGAGCCACATTTAACTTTTACATAACTGCAAATGAAACTTGAGTATGTATAGAAAACATTTGTTGTTGTTAGAATTGTTTATTACATTTTATTAATAAAATATTGCGCCGTGAAACTGGGATATTCATTTTCAAACACTCTGTACAGTGTATTTATTTACACAATTGAAAGTGAAGGATTTTAAGCGGCAATTATTACGAGATATCTTTTCATTTTTGTGAATTTTGGGGAAACTGGATTTTTAAAACCTAACTTTTAAACTTAAGCTAAATTTGTTTTCACTACTTATTTTCCCTTCGCAATTAGCACAGCGTGAATGAGTGAAATTTGCGAGTAAAAATGTGGCTTTTTTTTTTGTACAGGAAAAAGTCAAAGTTTTTATGTCAAATGAGAGTTAAAAATAAATGCAGCGAATATGTAATTATTGCGCGGATATTTTTTTTTTAATATAATTAAAATTTTAATTCCGAAAACTCAGATTTGTATCGGTAGTTCTGAGGCTCATTAGCAAAAAGCTTTAACTTAAAAAAAATAAATTCTGTTATTGCAGCAGCAAACTTTTCTCCAATAGAAAATCTTGATTAAAATTACGCTTTCACATTATTTTCCCCAACCCTATCTCTCCATCCCTCACTCCCTCCCTCCCTATTAACCAAGTTTCGAATGAAAGCGATTAAAAAAACATTTAACTACCATTAGTTGAAATTAGTTTCCGAGTAAACACGAGTTGGAAGAGAAAACGGAGAGTTAAGGGGAAAAGACCACAAAGTTTTAATATTTAATTAATTTGGAGAGGCTTTCCTTTTTCTTTTTATTCGATTTTTTTTTAAAGAAAAAATAAATTAAATTAAGTAATTAAAACATTTCGAGTTGAGTATTTTCATTTACATTTTAATGGTTTCAGTTTCCATGCAAAAAAGGAGAAAATAAAAATCTATAAAGAAGATTTGATTAAATAAATTGAGGAAAAAACAATTTTTTTTTTTGTTTTTGTTTTTTTAGAAATACAGTACTGTAAATAAAATCTTTAATCCTTAACAATAATTATTGTAGAAACAAAAAAATATTAAAATTAATAAAAGTGCAAATTTTGAGAATGAGTGTAATTAGAAATGTAATTAGTGTGAAATGGGGAGAAAGTGTTGTTTTTGTTGAGTACAATACATGTACAGTATAATATTCATTTCCAACGCATATTTCAACCCTTGCCACGAGAACGGAAATGACGAGAAATTTAGAGAAAAAAAATTAAAATGTGAAAATGCAGTACATAAAATAATTAAGTACATGTACTGAATAAGACTAAGTGAATTAAAAGACACTTTTCACATGCAGTAGAAACGCTTTTATTTTGTTTTGTTTTCACTTATTGCGTAGAAAACTGCGTTGCTACCTACACAATTACATTATTTACATGTTTTCATTCTAATTGCAATCAAATAATGAAATAATCGGTAAAAAAATGCAATTTCCATTTAAAACTTGCCAATTTTTTTAAAAAAAATTTTCATTGAAATTGTAACCCATATATCTCATAGAGTTTTATCTATTACCTTAATGAACGTGATTAAAAGAAAGAGACGCGGTTATCATTTTGGATGATAATAATAATAATTATTCCAAAACTTTACTATGAACTTAGTTAAGGTGAAAAGAAAATTGCGTTAGGAAAACATCAGCTTGATTCTTTCTCAGCGAAAGAAATTTACCACACACATAATATAAATATATAATCAAGATTATAATATAAAAGTATAACTACTAATTAGTTTTAGAAATAAAATTAAAAAAATGTTCGCCTGCTTCTTTTTTTTTATCTATACTTCATTAAGAAGATTACACACTCCGTGATGATGATGGCGTCCAATGCTCTTTTTGTATGTAAAAAAAATTGTACTTTTTCAAGAAAAATTAAGGATCTTAAATCCAAAAAAAAAAAGATTAAATCAAATTGTAGTGCTGGTTGTAAAAATGGCGAAAAAAAAAACAACCTTAAGTTAATTGCATTTCCTCGTCGAACAACGACTAACCAACTTTCTAAAAAAAAAAAAAAAAAAAAAAAGAGGGAAAGAAAAAAAAAAAAAA
>JAQGAY010001484.1:0-14105 GCA_034698085.1 Polydesmus angustus | reverse complement strand
AATAAATCAGTCAAAGTTTAATGAAAATGCAATAATATTTTTATATTTACATTCAGCAACATATCCGATTTAATAATTAAAAATAATTTTTAGATTATTACCTCTACAACTGAGTCGGCACCTGTAAACGTTCTCACGCCCGTTTAGCCGTTACTTTGACGACTAAAGCTTTTGCGGACTTCCAATTTGCACCTGCCGACTTCTACCGTAGGATTAATGCAAATTTTCTCAAATTTCCTTGAACGCATTAATACGTGCCGACTCAATTGTAGAGGTCGTATTCCAAAAATTTATTTCTATTATTAAATCGGATATGTTGCTGAATGTAAATATATAAATATTATTGCATTTTCATTAACTTTGACTCATTTATTCCTATTTCAAAACTTTCAGACTTGTTTGGACACACGTTATAATGTGTCCGTAAATATCCGAAGCTTTTAAAAAGCGAATAAACAAATCAAATTTCAATGAAAATGAATTATTTTTTTTATATTTACATACAACAACACCTCCGATTTAATAATAAAAAAACAATTTTTAGAATGTAACCTCTACAACTGAGTCGGCACGTAATAATGCGCTCAAGGAAATTTGAGAAAACTTGCATTAATCTTATGGTAGATGCCGGCACGTGCCGAGATGCAGTCGGCAGGTATAGGCTGCAAGTCCGCAAAAAGTCAAAGTGAGCGCCTGAGCACGTTTACGCGTGCCGACTCAGATGGACAGATCATATTCTAAAAATTGTTTTTTTTTATCATTAAATCTGAGGTTGTATGTAAATATTAAAAAATTAATTCATTTTCATTAAAATTTGACTGAAAAGCTTCGTATATTTACTGACATGCTATATTTGCCATACATATTCACTTGCTTTTTTTTTTGTAACCCTTATTTTAATTTTATTTTATAAAACAAAAATTATGAAAGAAACTAATACATGTACTGTATCGAAATAAGAAAAAAACCACACTAAAATCTTTCAATTTTTTTCTTTAAAAAAATGAAGGAATTTGTACAACTACTTTGTAATACTACTAGTAGGTAGGCTACTAGCAAATAATTATTTTTCTTGAAGTTTTTGGAATGGTCAAAAGGTTGGGTAAATTTTGACTTACGGTATCGACATTACTGCATGAGAATTTGACTACTCTAAAATTGATTGTACATGTATTAGAATTTTCGGTTAATTGAAATTTTGATTGGAATTTTCAAGAATAAGTTTTGACTTGTTGGAATTTCAATGAGATGTTGTTTAAAAAGAAACGAAAAACAGTGTATCTATTTGCAACGTCATTCCGAAGAATAGAAATATTTCGTCGCTCAATTTCAATTTATTTTTATTAGAAACTCAAACTTAATATAGTTTTTAAAGATTCCTTAAAAAATGCATTTTAATTCATTTTTGCTTTTGAACGAAATTCTCAATACTTGTAATGGGGTAATGCCGTAATGTTTTTTTAACTCATGGCATATACACAGTTCTTTCATCAATTAAATTTCAATACTCAATCAATATTATAATCATAATTTCAACAAAAAAATGGGAGTTTCTCAATGCGGTGTTTATTTTTCCAAAATACTAGATAATCTTTCTAGATTTAAACTTCTGGTTTCAACAAAAGTGGCTTTTAACAAATGCATTTCAATTTTCACAAACAAAATTTAGCTAAACTGACTTTTTACAGCATGATCAAACCAAGTTTAAAAGGAAGCAAAGCATGCGTAGACTTACAACATAATACGGTATGTAAAATCAAGTACCGGTAAAGTTTTTTAAAAAAATTTAATATAAAAGAAAACCTTCTGGTAACAATTAAATATGGCTTTCAAATAATGGCATGAGCGATGCACTAAAATAAATATATTGATTAAAATTGTATTCATTTTCTAAAGATAATTTCCATCCTATTTCTAGTCATTTTCAATATTCTAGTCATTTACAATTCAATTATTTTGCGCACTTACCTTTGATTTCTTAGAAACACATTCTTATTGAAATCTTATTAATATTATCTATTCAATGGATAAAAATAGGATGAGATACCCTTTTGAAAAGCAACATTGTATTCATATTTATGAGAAAAACTTCTGAAAATAGTAAATCATAAAAGTGAGTAAAGAGCTCATTATTTGTGTAAGAAAAAGAACAAAAATCCATTTGCCAGAGTTTATTCAATTTGCTCAGCGCTTATATTCAAACAGCACAATAGAAGGAGGGTAGTAAGACATAGTGAAACTGATTGTGAAACGATGATGGTAACGCGATGAAGAAGAGATTTAATACCAATCGCAGCTACTAAAAATAGTATCGTATAATGTCGCGCGTACGTAACGTTCTATTAGAGCTCCGGTATTTCCTTAAATTTCGGAAAGTATTTTTCTTGTCGAAAGTGTCATTTGCTAAAGTTTTATTAACATCTTTAGATCATCGTGAAATTCTTTTTTTTTTTTGTCATCGGTTGAAAGGGTTTTAAGGACGACACAACGACATTTTAGTCGAGGCAAGACGATAGTAGGCCAAGCGGCGTTAAGTACACGAGCCAGATTTCCTGGGCAACATTCACGTCAGTAGGCCTATCGATAGCGTTAACTAAATGTGTCTTGAAAATTTGACTCTTTGGTTCATTGCCACTGATAATTTCGATTGACGTTTCTATTGTTAGTTTATTACTAACCAAAAGCAGAATTAAAGACCGTGAAACCCCGCTTACACCTCGCTTAACCGATAGTTATTTTTATTACCATAACTTAATTTTCTTTTTAAACTAAATTGCTGTGACAGTACACTGTACAGTATTTAGAAGCCATTGTTTTTAGTTTAACTACTTCCTTACTCTAGTTTAAACTTTTAATTTCGCTTACCGTAGTGAATTTTTTTTTTATTTAAACAGTAATATTAATTTTATTATACGAATTAAAAATGTTGACTAAAACTTAAGAATTAAGATGTGTAACTATTATATAAATCAATCAATTATTTCTAATTATTTTAAATAATTTGGAATTTAAACAACTGAATTGTCTCTCCCTTAAACTGTAATATCCATAGGTGCAAATATAAAATAAAAAAAACAATAAATTATCCGGACCTCAATTATCCGAACGTGTGCTAAAAACGAAAAAGAAATATAAACCCGTAGAAAAGGTGGTAGCAAGATAGAATCGTCGTACAACATATTAACGTGCATTATGCTTTGCTTTTAGCATTGTTTCTGCCTTTGTAGCCTATTCCTACTACATGTATTGCGTTTTCCATTTTAATTTACTTTAAATTCATGCAAAAAAGAATATTTTTTTTTTGTATTTCGATTAACCGGCCTAGTTGTTGTCAGCGATGATCCGACTGTCGATTCTCAACTGCACTAGTTTTATAGTGTTTATTTAGTTCAATATTTCCGGCGGTAAAAGATATTAAAGTACAAGTATGTAATCCAGCTAGAACAGCCCCTACTTTTTTTTCTTTTAGTAGTAAAATAATGTATATCAATTTAAAATATTTTATTGTAGTTTTTAGTTTTTCTATCGGTTTTCTCGTGTTTTCTTCTGTATACTTTTATTTTAATGCTTCTGGCATTAGATAGCGGATGTTTTGTAATGTCTTCAGTGGGAATGTCAACAAAAATTGGAGCAATATTTTTAAACTAATCGATGTACAGTAATCTATACACTTTTCTAACGGTTGACAAAAGTCAAGGCAATTTATGAGAAAAATGTAATTCTTTAAAAATGATTAAAAATTAATAAACTAATTTTTTTTTATTATAGCTATTTTAAAGCCAGAACAATAAGTAATCCATTTTTTTAAAGTGAAAACCAAAAATATTCTAATATTTTTGAATTAATCAATTACTTTTATTACCGGTAATTATTAAATAATATAGACGCATTTGTTAAATTAAAAATAATGAAGATTTCTCAAAAGAAAAAAAAAATAGAAATTTGTACAAATATCTAGTAATTATCATATTCTCGTAAAATGCAAAAGGAAAACAGCTAATTAAGAAAAATATTTCTTGTTGGTCACTTATAGACTAATAGTCAATATTGGTATGAGCTTTGATATTATTAGTTTTTCGAATTTCGCTTTTATAGGGTAACCGGTGCTTAAAGTGATAAAATTAGCAATTTAAAGAGCGGCAGTGACAAAAATAAACTACTGTACTATTAAATAGCAAACTAATTATCTTTTACGTTTTTCATTGTCTCCCAAACATTCGATTTTGCACGTCATAACGTTTTGCAAGATAAACTCGTCGTAATGAATAGACTGCAATCAGTTTGGTTACATCGCAAGTTTGGAAAGTACAATAACTCGACAGAATAAACGTCATAAATAAGAAGAGTAGGCGTGAAAGCTCGCTGAATTTTGCAAATACAGCGATTTGTTTTACGTTCTATTTGAATCTCGCAAAAAAATATATATATATATATATATATAAAACACATTTATTTATTGTTTTAAGAAGCAACGAGATAGCGTCACGCTCGTGGTTACACTCGCATGCAAATTCTTTTCAACAATCGCGGATTAAATATTGCCTGAAGAAATACAGTAAAACCCCGATTCAGCGTTTACTCTCAACTGCCATCCATTTATTTCATTTTTTGCAAAGACAATTTTCCTACTTTAACAAAATTATGGTTAAAAATATAAAAAAATGTTCGGAAACCCAGCTTAACAAACTTTTAGATAAAATTCTAGTGCTAATTTTTACCATTTTAATTAAATGGGAGAAATGGTTTGTATAAAATTTAGACCGGTAGTGGTTATTAATGAGGGTAATGAATTTTAGAATTAGGGTTTTGTACAAAAACACGACCAAAATAAAATGAGATTCGCAACCAAAAAATCTTGAGAATGAGAATGCTTTTTTATTTCATTTATACACGATTTATTGTATCAAAATGTTTCGTTATTTACTAAGGTTTCAAGAAAACGTGGATTATCTTTGGCACGGTTTCAATATACCCAGCATTTTACTGCACACAACAAAATGATTGGTTTTTTTTTTTCATTAAAAAAAACCACAGCTTTTGTGTTGTCACTGCTTACCCATTTTAACCAATATTATTAAAAACGTAGCCAACATTTGAAAACGTTCTCAAAGAACCAAAATTAATTAAAGTGTCGTTAGTTTTAAGATGATAGCAATAGAATTGTTTCTATTCACTTTATCAATGTCAAAACCAGCAATGCATTGAGGACGGTTTCACTGCATAATAATAGTAATAAAGAATGTTTGATAAGAGTACACGGTAGTCAACAACTATGAAATTAATTCATTTTACAAAACATCTTCGTTTTAAGACATTTCTCTTCGCTTCACAAAATTTTGCTCGACAAAACAAAGTGCCTGCGAATCGGTAAATTTTGTACGGTAAAATGTCGATATAACAATATTCACGGGATAGACGATTTGATTCTTAGTATTAAAAAATGTTTAAACTCATTTAAAAAAAACTATATAATGAACTATACACCCAAATTTTAACTGAATTTCTCCGCAAATTTCATCGATTCCTGGAAATAATACTCTGGAAATTATTGCAAATTTAAATTAATAATGCTTAAATGTACAGAAAATATTTTTAAAATCAGCACCGGTAATAACATATAAAAAAACGAAAATCTCAAATATTACCTTAAAATATTTTCAAAAATCTTGAATACCCGTAATTTCAAAAAAATTAATGTTTAATAAATTTATTTTTGAAAATTCATTCTATCTCTCACGGAATTCGTAAATTTTATTTTCGCTAAATTTGCAATGCAATTTAATTTACAAGTTAGAACAAAAACAATTAAAAAAAAATTCTTTCTTACTACAGAAATTCAAAAAAAAAAATGTATTGCTTCTGTACGTAATAATTGTGTGCAATAAAAATTCGCTGTATCGACATTTTTATCTACAGTTTTCGCCTCAAAACTCGCGTTAAATGCAACTAAGTCGAGCTGACATTTTCGTTATTATTCAATTCGTTTTGATTCGTTCGGGCTCAAATAACCACAAATAATCCCAAAAGAACGCGAGAGAAAAATACCAATTCAATGTCACTTCCGGTACAATATGTAGCGCGGTTGGGTGTATTAAAGCGTGTGCAAAAAGAATCCGACAAGAAATGAAACGCCCGTAAATTGCCGCTTTCAATTTAAAAAATAAATAATATAATTTATGTCTTACGTTGCGATATTTATTCGTCGAACGCGTTTTCCGCCGCCAATAAAACCGCATCAAAACAAGAAAAAGTTAAAGAGAAACAAAAAAGAAAAAGAAAAAAAAGAAGAAAAGTTTCTATTAGATATAAGAAATGGAGTGAAACGTTAGTGTTGATTCATTAGTTTCATCAATAACATAAGTTTGAACTCGCAACTTTTTTCTTCGTGTCGCTTTTTAACTCGTAGAAAAAAGTTGAAATACACAAAGATATACAGTAATGTATATAAAAAGTAGAAGAAATGTGACGGTGGAGTGTATGAAAGATGTTGGCGTGTATATCGAAAAAGATAAAGAAGTTTGTTGACAACAACAGCTTTTCTATCACGTCGAAACGATAAAAACGTATAACAAACAATATTTTGTAGCACTCTGCGATTCGAACCACATGTGTAAATCGAAAGGGATAAAAAAAAGGGGAGATAAATATCGTCATGTGGCATGCATCACTTACTAAGAGGACTGATAAGATGGACGACAAAACCCCGATACATCATTCAGGCAAATTTATCAGAAATTTAACGCTTCTTTTCTTCAAATTTTGGGATTTGCTTTTAATAACAATACTAACGTGTGTTCATAAATATACGACGTTTATAAAAAGCGAATAAACAAGTCAAATTTTAATGAAATTGAATTAATTTTTTAATATTTACATACAACAACACCTCCGATTTAATGATAAAAAACAATTTTTAGAATATGACCTCTACAACTGAGTCGGCACGTGTAAACGTGCTCAGGCGCTCACTTTGACGGCTAAAGCTTTTTGCGGAATTGTAGCCTACACCTGCCGACTGCATCTCGGCACGTGCCGGCCTCTACCATAGGATTAACGCAAATTTCTTTAAATTGCCTTGGGCGCATTATTACGTGCCGACTCAGTTGTAAAGGATTGTAAAATTTGAAATTTAAATAAAATTCTGGATTATTAATTTCTATGACAATCTTCAAGAAATAAAATATTAAAATTGCAATTTTCTTTCTTTTTTAAAAAAAAAAACCCACAGAATTTCAGCAAGTTATAATATTTATTATTGTTCATTACCGGTAATTCAATTAAAAGTACAGTACTATCAAAATTACAGATTTTATCTCACTTTAATAAAATCAAAACAAACTATTTTAGTTTTAAAATTTTAAAAAGTTGTTTAAATTATTAATTATTTAAATTAAAAATTATAAAATTCCGGTGCCAGAAAAAACATTTTATGGAAATTTCTGCGGCAATTGCATCAAACTCTCATAACCACAAGATTTTCTACATTTATTTTCAAGTTTGCTTTACAATATTAAAATCTTAAACTAATTATTAATACAGTATTAACTTTAACTAGAAAGAAAAGTATCGATACTGTACTAAGTATTCGCTTATAAATTTGCGCCAAATAAACAAAGGGGAACGGTTAATATTTTAAAAACAAGGTGTAAAACGCCAATAACTATACATAGTAAAATAACCTACCAATTATTCACGGTAATAGCTGGCACGCCATTTGCGGTTAAGTGAATTCCGTGGATAATACGCAAAAAGGCAAAAAAAAAAATACGAAATTGCCCATTAACAATTTTTATTTACACTAGGAGACTTACACATACAATTATGACTTACTAAGTAGTAGTTTTCTGTACTTACATCTTGCTTACAGGTTTATTAGTTAATTTTTTTGCTAAAAAAAATTTAGTCACTCAAAAAAATGTTTCCCTTTTTTTTTGTTTTAAAACACCTCAAACAACAGACGCACAAAAAAAAAAAAAAAACTGCGGATAAACCACAAAACAGATTTTCCGCCTGCGGATAATCGAGAGCTTACATTTCTATAACAAGTCAATCAATGAAGAATTAATACATCAGTTTTAAGAAAATACTCGCTGTAAATTTCCCATTTCTTTTTCGATGTTTTAAGAAAACGCAATATCGGAGTTTCGCAGAGATGAGGCAATGTCCATCGCGATTATTGTGCTTTTTTGGATCAGAGCTCGTAAATTGTCCACTAACATGGTTTTCGAGGCGGTTGTTTCCAATTTATCCGCCGCGGAGTCCATTACCACCCGTCCACCCACCACCAAACGACCACCCCATTCACCTCAATACAGAAATATCACCTTCATTTCGCTTCAGCGCTACATTTTCCACCTAAAGTCCTAAACCAAAGATTCGACTTTCAAGTTTTTTTTTTTTTTTAACTTTTTATATTTATTTTATTTTTTTATTTATTTTTGGTTCGCTATTCGATGAACCTCTCATTCATCACTCTCGAGCAATTTCCGATGTGAGGAGTGGGTCATCTCGTCGTCGCTTTTTGACTTCCTCTTTCTCTCTTGCTTTTTAGAATCTAGATGGCCAAGATTGCTCTTTAACACACAAAGAACCCTTTTTTCCCGCGCTTTTCGCTCCTTACAATGTAACATCTGCTGCCAATCGTCTGCATTTAAACAAACTTAGATCAATAATTTTGCAGTTAAACCGCTTGTTCGACGCGGTTTATAACGAGCGTTTTTCTTTTTCTCAAAAAAAAAAAAAAAATCGGCGCCGAAAAATTTTTCAACAAAGAAGAAAACAAAAATAATAATAGCTACTTCAAAATGGTTGATGCGAATTTTAAATGTCAAATGTAGCAAATTTTTTACGACTCAAACATCAACAAATAATACTCATAACAAAATTACATTTCGTTCTAAAAAATAATAATATTAATAACGAAGACATCCATTTTAGTAATGAATTGCGCAAAAAATGTACGATGAGAGCAAAAGAAACACAATTTTCCAATAAAATGCATTTATTTCGTTAATTTTAATTAAAATTTAAATTTTTAAACCAAAATGAGTGCCTACTGTATTTTATTGTAAGCTGCAATGATGTTTTAGCTCAAGTTTAGTAAATGTTTAGCAAATTGCTTTCTTCTTTGGTGAGTTTTTAAAAGCTTCTATAAAGTTTATTAGTTTTTAAGTTTTCTAACTAATATTTTTAATTAGGAACTTTAGTAAGTGCTATACTTAGTTTAAATAATATTTTAGTGTTCGATAAACATTTATAAGACATTAATGAGTCTACTTGTATTAGTACGTAAATGTGTTATCATGTTTATAAAAGTTTTAAAATAATTTTTTTAATTTACCGGTAGTTAAAAATTATTTGTGATTATGAAAAGGCTTTTAACACATGCTTTCTTTTTGGGGGGGTTTAGTAAGTGGTGTAAAGATATTGCTAATGACGTCTGGTTTCAGCTCTATATTTTTGAACTTAGTGAAAATTGTTGTCAGTAGAATACTTGTAAATAATTTTTAAAATTAAAGGGAATATTTTTGAAGTTAAAACATTTTCGTGTTTAGAAAGTGGTTTTAAGGTTAAGTGTATTCTTCAAAGTTTCGTAATACTTTTTTTAATAGCACATCCTAAAGTGCAGACGTCATTGTTTGTAAGCGACAAAGCGAGAAATTACATTTTTTTTAAAATTATTTTAATTTCTTCTTATTTAAAAAAATTTTTTTCTTAAATTTATTTTTCTTTAACCCGTATTTTATTTATTTATTTTGCGAAGACGAATGTTGATAGGAAGTGTCAGGCGCCAAAAAAATCTCCATGTCAAAAGTTGGAGCTGACATTTGGCATTTTGAAAGACTGCGTCACTACATTTCGTAGCACTAAGCTAGAGATTTTTTTTCCTTTCGTTTTTAGGTTCCCTTGACGCCACCCACCAGAGTACATTAAAGAAAAAAAACGCGTTTTATAAAGTAATTAATGTAAACTACAAACCATGAACTGCTAATTATTAACTTTTTTAAAAATCGATATTTTCACAGACATTTTGTTCGGAGCGAAAAAAAGATCAAAAGGAAACCTCGATTTGCCGTTTTCTTCGCAGCATTCAATGCAATAAAACCACAAAAGTAATCCGAAATGTTAATAATTAATTTTTGAAGTAACCGTTCATTATAATAAACCATAACCAATTTGTTATAGTGACAATTTTGAGTAACAATAAATGTTTTTTTTATCCGGGTATCTTGTTTTGCGGTCACTTTTCTAATGATAGTTCACATGTAAATTACTCTGACTGGACTATTTAAAACTCGATTTTATCTGGTATGTTTGTGATTTATTATTGTATTATACAAATACTTATTTATAATATTTATTCTTTCTCCAATCATGCGGCTAATTTCAGTTACAATACCGTACACTAACTGTTCAAAAATAAACAAAATCAATTTCAAAGCGAACGTTATCTTCACATTAATTTTGCAGTTTTATCAATAACAACATCATTTAGAAATAATGATGTCGCATTAACCAGAAATTTAGCCTACATACGGTTGCTTCATTCTTTATGATCTCTACGCATGAATTGTCATCCAATCTACAGATGAATAATATTCGTTATTAAAATAGCATTCCAGTTCGTTCATTAAGTTCAAAAATAACTCAAATTACAAAATTAGCAATTTAATCAACAATTTTCAAGAGTTTTGTTATTTATAAAATTTCTTATTCAACTTAATAAAAATTTTTCCGTTATAAAAAGAATGTAAGCCTATAACTCAAAAATACGCTAAAAAGCATAAATATTTTTTTACAAATACTCGTACCGGTATATGATATGCATTTATTTAAGAAAGTGGCTCACACTTTCATGGCATATCGTCATCAAAAACGATTGACATGCTGTTACAATCTGCTATTTTATCAAAATCATATTTTAGTTTGAAGATTTCTTTAATAAGTAGACCAACTAAGTAAGAACAGCTATTAGTTAATTATGACCTTAAGCAAAATTTAAGTAATAATTATAAATAAGAAAGTAATGTCGGCAATTACTTAAGGGTTACTTATTTATACTGTACGAAACTTCTACGAATACCGTTTAACGTATTTTATCTTTTTTTTTTGTTAAAAAAACAAATATTAAACTGACATTAGCGTGCCTGCTAAACGCTATAAGCAGTCTAGATTACTCAGTGATGTTTGCTGTTTCGATACTTTCAAGTTTGTTTACTAGACAGTTATTGTACGATTTATACGGTACTAAAAAACGTTATAATTTAAAAAAAACAGCGCAAGACTTTTTAAAAAAATAATATACCGTAATTATTAGAACGATAAATCGAAGTTTAACTGACTTTTGAAACATTTTCATAGAAGAACATCAAATCAAACAAAAAAAAATTGCATAATAGATAAAAGCCAGTACAGTACTCTAAATTTTAGCGTTTCTTTTAAAATTAAAACTGAAAACGTACTAAAATATTGACAAAATAATAATGCAAACATCAAAATTGGAAAGTCTCAAGAGGTCTTAACCAAACACGGCACACACGATTCCTCAAACGACGTGCGGGGGATGCTCTCAACGTCATCCTAACGCTTGCTTAAAACGAAACGTCTTCAACGAATCTCGTATAACGCTTCTCCCCTCGTTCGGGGAACTGGGATTTACTTTTTTCAAAACGCAATTTCTCATAAAAAAAAAATCCAACATTTTCATAATTTATGTCAAAAAATGAAATTTTAAAATAAAAAAAAATTGACAATTTTAGTTCATATACCGTAACGTGTTTTTTTTACATTTCCGAATTTTTTAAAAATCAAATAAATTAATTTTTTAATATTTAGTTATAACAACATCACCGACTGAAAAATAAAATCTGGCATGTTACCTCCTCCACTGAGTCGGCACATGTTAACTCGTGTAATGATATTTCTAATAACTCTCTCGCACGTGTCTGGTTGGATGTTGGCAATTACGCGTATGAGAAAGTCATTGAAAATTTTGCTAATCGAGTTAACATGTGCCGACTCAGTGGAGGTGGTCACATGCCAATAGTTATTTTTTTCATTGTTAAATCAGTGATGTTGATGTAACTAAATATTAGAAAATTAATTTCCTTTCATTAAAATTTGACTTGTTTATTCGCTTTTTAAATTGAAAATTTAGCTAATCGAGTAAACATGTGCCGATTCAGTTGGAGAGGTCATATTCTAAAAATTGTTTTTTTATTATTATTAAATCAGAAATGTTGTTGTATGTAAATATTAAAAAATTAATTCATTTTAATTAAAATTTTACATCTTTATTCGTTTTTATAAAACTCCGTAAATTTAAAAACACACGAATTTTTTTTAAAAAAAGAAATCTTCCATTAAAAAAGCCAGTGCGTTTTATACTGTATTACCAAACCGATTTCTTCCATCATCAAATTCCATCTTTATTTCAATTTTAATGCATTTAGTTTTAAGATAATTTTTATAAATTTAACGGTCTTAACGTTTTCTAAAGCGCAATTTTTTATGTCGCGTTATACAAGAACATCACTGTATAGGCTACGTATTCGAAACGACGCAACTGGATGACTAAGCGCTACATTTCGACATTAAAAGCAAATAGAAATTAAAACCCCATAAAAATGTATAAATTTACGACACGAAAGCACAAATCGCGCTTGTTTCGCCATTTTATCGCGTCACAAAATGGCGACTCCCTCTTCGCCAAGTTCGCAAATTGCAGGAAATTTACCTCTATTCATAATTTATCTCGGCGCAAATTGCTTAAACAGGATGTATACCAAGTTAAGAGCGGTGGTAGGGTAAACATGAAGAGGGGTAGCGTTTAGATGACCCTCGGAGCCGCGCTCAACATAATCTGAAAGACCGGCAAGTGCGAAAAACTTAATTAGAATGATGTTGGGCGGCCATAAAAAAGAATAAAAAGAATGTATAAGCTCACGTCGCATGTTGAGAGATAATTCACAAACGAGAAATAAAATTTACCCCCCTTCGACGTTACGTTATGTTACGTAACGCAACGCACTCCCCTAAAATGTAGACGCCGCTTCCCACTTGTACGCGCATCGATCTGTACCACATTTATAAAAGACATTAAAAAAAAGAAACGTGTAGAAAGGAGTTGGGCGAGATGACACTATGGGGAAGTGTACGAGCAAAATTTTCTCCACCCATTTTAATGCGACTAAAAGTGCTGGATAAAGAAATCTCCATTTTCTCTTGTTAAATTTGATCTTTTGCGATGATGATGATGACGTGTCACGTGATGACGCGACACATGGTCCGAACATTCGTTCCGTTGTCTTAATAGTCAAACTTCAATTATTACAGTACATGTTCATAAGATGAAGCAAATTCACTAATTATAAAAATGTTAATTGTAATAACCATCGTCGTAAATTAAGAGTTTTCCGTAAGTTTATTCTACAATTAAAAAGTTGCATTTAAAAATTCGTAAAAATTTTTTTTAGAATATTAATAATCTTTACAAATGTTATGCAGAATAGAATGACGGTGATTTCCGGTATTTCAAATTTAAATAACTAAACCCCACTAATTCATAGTTTTGCATTACCGGTATATAAATCAAAGTTCTAAACTCATTAATATTGTATCTAACCTTATTAATAATATTCCTTATGTTTTGAGTCCAATATGGACGTCCAGTTCTTTACGGATGCAAAGGCTGCTTTCTGTTTTTTCGTTTAAAATTGTTATAGCTTTAATGATCGTATTTTTGCATATTTTGTATGACTATTTTGGAACATACGTCGATGATAATAAATAAAAAAAAAAAGTTGCGATAATAAAACTTCAACATTTATAGATTTAAAATTCGTTTCGATTTTTATACACATTCCAAAAGAAATCGTTTCAAAACAAAACAAAAATTAAAATTATTGTCGAAAATACTAAACAATTCAAAATATGCCATTGAATAACATAATCCGGTTACAATGGCATTAATTAGAAGGCATTAGTTTAATTAACTAAAAATTATTAATTAACTAGTCAAATGGATTTTATTTGACGAGTTAAAATTACTAGCTTGCTTGTCTCTTTATAAATACTCTTAAGCATTTGCCACTATCATCAACCAA
>JAQGAY010001483.1:0-14106 GCA_034698085.1 Polydesmus angustus | reverse complement strand
TATATGTATTATTTTTAATATTATTCTAATAATTTTTTTTATTTATTTATTTCAGACTTTAGATTTCGATCGCGATGGATTGACTAAAATGAAAAAGGCAATAAAAGCCATTTATCACAGCGGCAACTGTAAGTTTATGCCTTTGTAGAAAATCCGAATTGATTAATTTCTCTGTTTACAAAAAAATTCGATTTTATAGCTCACGTGGACAATGAAGTCTATCTGTCAAGAGCATTGGAAAAATTAGGTGGAAACGCATTAACAAAAGATCAAGAACCTGATATAGGCAAGCGTAACATTGACAGCAAAATTAATTACATGTTTCAGCATTGTGAGTGTTCTCTACTGATTATTTTATTTAGGTGCCGCTTTTTTGAAGTTTTCGGTTGTAACGAAAGAATTGTCTGCACTAATGAAAACTTTGGTAAGTTAATGTCTGTCAGTTACTATTTTGTTAATTAAAGGTAATTTATAAATGATTATTTTTTTTTTGGTTAAAATAACTTTTAGATGCAAAACATAAATAACATCGTTATGTTTCCTTTGGATAACTTGTTGAAAGGAGATTTGAAAGGAGTAAAAGGGGTAAATTTTGCTGTTGAAAATACTTGTAATTAATACAATTTTTAAAACAATTGACAATTTTTACTGAAGGATTTAAAAAGGCCATTTGACAAAGCTTCTAAAGACTATGAAACAAAAATGTAACTAGTTAATTTTTTCAAAACAATTTTGTTATTTCGCTCGGTAACAATTACTTTACAGTTTTTGTGTAATTTAATTGACTGAATAGGGCCAAATTAGAAAAAGAAAAAAAACAACAAGCCAAAGAAGCAGGTTTAATTCGAACGGAAGTCACTCCAGCTGAAATCGCAGATGAGATGGAAAAAGAAAGGAGAATATTTCAGCTGCAAATGTGTGAAGTACGTAATACATTTTAATTAATTATTGTCATTATTGTAAGTGAAAAAGTTTGACGTAACCGATTTTTTTTTTTAATTTTAGTATTTAATAAAAGTCAACGAAATTAAAACGAAAAAGGGAGTGGAGTTGTTACAACATTTAGTGGAGTATTATCACGCTCAAAATAAGTAAAATATACTTTGGGTTACGGAAATGAAAAGCTCACATTAACGTAAATTTCAATTTATTAGTTTCTTCCAAGATGGTCTAAAAACGATCGACCACTTTAATTGCTATGTGGGTGAGCTTTCTTCTAAAGTGCAGAAAATAAGGCAGAAGCAAGACGAGGAAAGAAAACGACTAGTTGAATTAAGAAATCTTTTAAAATCGTCTTCCACATTTGATCGAGAGGTAAAATATATTCGTAGTTAATTAAGATATTTTTTAAAATAGGAATAAAGATTTAAATTTTTAATTGCGTTAGAAAACCGATGGGAAGAGCACTAAGGTGCGATTTGTATAAGTTATATAATTTTGTGTGTGTGTTGGTAAATGTGGGGTGTTTGTACAATATTATTATTTTGTTACTTTTTATTAATAGTTGGACTATCAATCTTAAGACCTACTATGTAATATAGGAAATTGTAGCTTTTTAATTTGATAGTCCGACTAAATATTTTTTTAATTGTTTAATGTCACTCAAATTTTTATGAAATAAGTGAATTAATTTCGAGTTTATTAATCAGGCAAATAGCACTCCAGGTGGATACAGCTTACATCAATTACAGGGTAATAAGACATATGGTTATAGTAAAATTGGTCACCTTATGAAAAAAAGCGATGGGAAAATGAGGAAGGTTTGGCAAAAAAGGCGATGCGAGATTCGGGACGGATTCCTATATATTTCCCATTCGGATGTATTAATTCTTTGTGAATATTAATTATTAAGCTTGTATTTAACCATCAATTTTTTAATAGGAAAATAAGCCGCCGACGAAATTGAATTTGCTCACGTGCCAAGTTAAATTTGTTGCGGAGGACAAAAAGTGCTTCGATTTAATATCCTGTATGTTTTTTTGCCAAGCATGCCAATTATCCTATTTCCGGGTGGATGATAATTATAATGCTGTTTAGATAACCGAACTTACCACTTCCAAGCTGAAGATGAAGCCGATATGGAAACTTGGATGTCAGTTTTAATTAATTGTAAAGAAGGCGCATTAATGAAAGCTTTTGACGATTGTGGTAAAACGGGTGGGAAAACGAACCAAAGTTTAATAGAGCTTCAGCAAAGTATTATCAAACAAGTTCAGCGATTGCCTGGCAACGATCGCTGTTGCGATTGTAATTCAACCAATGGTAAAATTCATTTTGCATTGGTATGAAAAATTTGAATTTTAAGATTGAAAAACAAATAATTTTTTTTAAAGATCCGACATGGTTGTCTACTAACTTTGGCATTCTCACTTGTATCGAGTGCTCTGGAATTCATAGGGACCTTGGCGTACATATTTCAAGAATTCAGTCCTTAACTTTAGACAATTTAGGAACTTCACAGCTTGTTGTACGGTCTTTTTAAATTTTGTTTTGATTTTATTACAGTAACTAATTTTTTGTACAAATGTTTTTGGTGTAAACAGTTAGCCCGTTCAATGTCAAATGCTACATTTAACGACGTTATGGAAGCTACTTTAAACCAAACAAAGCTGCATCCTGGAAGTTCTATGTAGGTGTATTAATAATTAATATTTTACGATGCTTTATAAACGATTACTAATGGAAATTTTTATTTTAATATGTATTCAATCTTAGGGAGGAGCGTTTAGAGTTTATAAGAGCCAAATATGTTGAAAAAAAATTTGCCATTCGTACTAGTTTGAATCAAGGGGATCTTCTCAAAGATTTAGAACACGCTGTAATAACTAAAGATCTTCCGCAATTGTTGCAAGCCTTTGTTGAAGGCGCTAGTCTTATCTCGGTGCTTCCTAATAGTGTAAGTAAATTTGTTAGTTTGACTATAAATTATTTTTTATGCTATAAATTTCGTTTGTTTGCAGGTTAATGGTCAAACTAGTCTACACGCTGCGATTGCTCAGGAGGATGGTTCCTCAATTCACATGGTTGATTTTTTAACTCAGAATGGCGCAGCCTTAGATAAACAGACCAAAGAAGGAAATACGCCTCTTCATTATTGTGCTATGTACAATCAGCCCGAATGCATGAAATTACTTCTAAGAAGTGGTGCTAATCCAAATATCGAAAACAGCCAAAGAAAAACCCCTTTCGACCTTGCCAAAGAAAATGGTTTTGGAAAGTGTGAAGAATTGGTAAGGAAGATAAATTCCAGCCAACTATTTGGTGTTCTGTTTTTAACGATGCATTTTTTATATAGTTGCAACATGCTTTGCAAAATAAAAAAGAGCTTTTCGAAAATGTAAATATTGATTGGGGGTTGTCTCAAGAAGACGGTTCAACCGATTTTAGTGAAGATGAAACAGATGAAAAGGTTATTTAAAAAAAAGCTGCAATTAGTTATTTTGATCTATTAATTTATGTAAAAACGTTGCCTATCTAGGGAGGTAGCTCAACTCCTGAAAAGAAAATACGCTCTCGGCCTCCGAGTTTTGCAGGTGCTGACTCTCCGACGATGCGTTCGAGGTTGGGAACATCTGATAGTAATAAATCTAGCTGCAGCCCCGTGTCAAATTCAAGGACTTCAATGCCTCCACCCCCACCGCCACAAAATCGTAAACCTTTCAGTGAGTGTGCGTTAATTTATTTATTTTTGCAACTTTATTTTTGCAGCATTTATAGTTTATACTTGCGAATAGATTTTTCTAATTGATTTTAGCCGTTTTCATGTTTAGATTTGAGCTAAAGATTTTCTGTTAGCGTATTTCAGTTGAATTATTTTGCTGTAGTTGCCATTTTTGTTTTGCCTGTGTTTTCAGTCCCCGGTCTCAACTCTCACGGTTCCATCAAGAAACGGGTAGCTCCTCCTCCTCCTCCTACTATATCATCTTCTTCCCCAGGACATAATCGTACCCCTTCTGACCCAGTCATCAATAATCATCTCAATTATAATCACAAGCGAAATCCGTCAACCGATTCTACAGCTTCCTCGCAAACTAATGGATGTTCTATATCCCATCAGAAAGTCCCTTTGTCGACGAGCCTTCCTTCCAGTTTAGGTATATACTAACCAAATATCCAAACAAAATCAGCTTTTTAACCTGTGGCGATTAATAATCTTGAAACTTGCTGTAAAATCCTGCATAGACTGTTCTCAAAAGCAAATTTTTCAGTGGAAGGCCGTAATATTAATTTGTACGGAGCTATCATCCAAATGATTATATTTTTTCACTCTTACATTTTGTCGCGATGTTTATAAATTGAGCTGCCCACAACCTGAAATTTTTGCCAGTTTATATAGTTTTTTTATTAATTAAATGTACGTATTGCTCAGTGTGTGATTGGAATTTTATATTTTTATGATTTAAACTATTTTCGTTTTAATAATACAGTATTATCTCGTGTTTTTTATTAAAAAATATTATTTATTGCAGCTGGTGCAAAATTAGTTTTACCTCCAAATGCGACTATTCCCATATTAAAAAGGTAATCACTGTACATGGATTTAATTCTTTTAAGGTCTACATTGAATTATTTTAATTTAGTACTGACAGGTCGTCCATTTATGGCTATACAGGAAATCTCCAAAGGCCGAAAAATCCGCCCCCGCCTACTCCTCCAGGTCTAGTTTTTGAAATAAATTATTACGTTTTTCTTGAAAATTACATTAAATGTTATATTATAGGTGGTATTCAAGTAATTACTAACGGACGTTCTAGTGAAAGTTTAAGTTCCATAATATCTGCAGCTTCTGACCAGGAAGTTATGCATAATCAGATGAATCTTGATTATATAGTACCTGTTCCTCCTCCGCGAAAGGTTAGCATCTTTTATTTAAAAAGAGAGACCGTTAAATGTTTTTTGTTAAAGCTTTTTTAAATTAGAGATTGTTACTGTTCAATATGATTTGTATTATATATTATGCATAAATTATTTAGCATCTGGATCCTAACCCTTCCAATCGTAATCGCATGCAATCGGATTCCAACTTTATTACCAATACAGTATAAACATTTTTTAAAAAAACATTAACTTCATTTAACATTTGAATTTTAGCGTCAGGACAGTTTAAAACCAAGACGTTGCAGGGCATTATATGACTGTGATGCGGATAATTCGGACGAACTATCTTTTCAAGAGGGAGAAGTCATTGTGATAATTGAGGATCATACTGATGATGAAAATTGGATGGAAGGATATGTTGAAGATGACCCTTTAAGGAAAGGAATGTTCCCTATTAGTTTCGTCCACATGTTATCTGATTGATGGGAAAAGTAAGTTTTGAAGAGTCGATCTAATTCTTTGCTAGTCACTAGGTGACCGGCAGAATATTCTTCGGAATTGTCATGAGCTTTTTCAAAGAATATGCTCATTTGTCATATGTGTAAAGTCTAAGTCATTTTTTTGAGATTTATAAAGAAAAAAATAGTAAATTAGTAGATTTTATCTCAATACAATTAAATATCAAGTAAATATACTATTTCTATAAAAAAAATGTAGTTTTAAAGAGATAACATTCGCGTAATAATGTATTAGAGTTTAATCCTACAAGTAATTATTATATCAGGAATACTATGAAAATTAATTCTCAGGACTATCAAATTAGTAACTACTGTATTTCTTTGATTACTAAACGGTAAACAATCGTAATATGCATGTAAGCGTTTATCAGTATAGATTGACCCCTAATATTTACATGCCAATATTTATTTAATAGCATAAACTCGTGGGATGATAAATCCAAAGCTATCAATTAGTATTATTATGGTACCCAACTTTCAATTTATTGATAAAATATTGGCTCTTAATGAGAACACTTTACAAAGTGTGGATTTATTAATACTTAATAGATTTTTAAAGAATTTGCTTTACAAATTAACGGATGCAAATCGATTTCCATTTTATAACTGAATTCACATTGAAAGTTTATTTTTCTTGATTTAGTAAATATTTATACATCCACCAGGCGCATTTAGTGTAGTTTCTATTCGAATAACTTCTATTTTTATGTAAAGATAAAGATCAGTTAATATCTAAGGATAGGCTCGCGTGATGGATACGAAGTAAAACAATAATAATAGATGCAAATATCATTTTACACGAAGCTTTATTATAAACATTTTAAATGAAAGTTAACTTTTAACCAATTATTTTCTTCATATACATTCGGCCAACAGATATGATCTTAAGTTTTATGAATTGTTTTCTTTTAAGTTGTAAATAGAGCTTATGAATAGATAGTCGTTTCACGTTTAATCTATGCTTGTAAATTTCATCCGATTTATATGTTCGTTTTGTTTGTACTTATAAATATGACGATACCGGTATTTGTAAATAATTTCGACATAGCCGAGTGAATGCGATGAATCATTTTGTTGATTCGTATTTTATGTTAGCCATTTAATTGACGATCAGCGAACATATTGCATTTGATGTGCTCATCTGACGATCATTTTTGGCGTCACAAATTAAATGTGATCTCTTTTTTTTTTAAAAAAAAAAGTGTTTTTTTTACCGTTTTTCTAGCTCTTTAAATTTTCCTTCTGAAATTTTGAAAATGTAATATTTAAAATATTTAAAAATGAAGTTTTTACCTAGACGTTTAGAATATTTATCTAACTTATAAGCTGCTTGTTCCAGTTTCAGCGCACTTTCTTCAATCTGGTCAATTTGATCCAAGTAAGGTTGCAGAGTTTTATCTAACCAAATAATACATTTAGTTTACAGGCAAATGTTTAAGATTTTGAAGCACACATTTTTCATCCAGATCTTTTAACGTTCGACTGACATTTGAAGCAATAGATTTCATATCGGTGTACTTAGTTATCGTCACTTTATTCATTTCTTCTAATAATTTATAATCATCTAAGGTTCCTACACATTACAAAAAACATTACACTAAAATGTTATTACAGTATAGCCTATTGTTGACACGTTAAATATCGGAACAATATTAAAATAGCTGCTCAAAAGCAAAAGAGATAAGTCAGAATGTCAAAATATTTTAATTAAAATACCAAAGCTAGAAAATTTAACAAGAAAGAATTTCAAGGCACAAACATATGGATTTTATGCTGGCCAGGAGGTTGTTGACATTCAAGGAGAACGTTCTTTCTTTTTTGTCAATGTTTTTTTTCATTTGTGGTCATGGTACCATCACACCATGTCTATGATACCATAATGTTGCCATTGTGGCTACTGTGCTTGTATGCTAACATGTAGACCTCCGATGTCCCATGTTACTAAAATACCTTCGACTATTTAATTCAATTCTAGAGAAGCGTGAAATTCATAATCAAAGCCAAAAACTAACAAAACTACCGTAGAAATCCTTGTGGACAGATACTTTTTGTGCAGTGATATTTCGCATTTTTTGAATTACTGTAATTCTTTTTTTAAAAAATTTTTTGGAATTATTTTTTTGCAGCAACACTAACTACTGCATTTAGTTTTATTATTTTAAATTTTTAATATAAAAAATGTAACTTAATATTTTATTTCTTTTGCTCGGATACTTTGTGTCAACTGTAGTTCATCAGTAAAACATAAAACTACCTGCTAATTCTCCTTGTAAATAAATAGCGGTTTTTTCAAACATATCTCTAGAAAGCTCTCGAATTTTATCAGAATCATCAGTCAAAACATCCGGAGAAACTGCCTCACCTGGTCTATATTTTCCTATAAACATAGAGTTTTAGTAATTTTTAATATTAAATGACATGCAGGTTTAATAACGCTTGCTACTTCGATAATCAAATCCCAAACTTTGAAACTTACCCTCGAGATCGTTTTGTGGATGTCCAGACATTATTTTAATTTAATAATTCAACTCAATTAATCATTTTAAGCACAAAATACAAACAAATCCCAGACGCAGATTCGGCACAGGAGAAAACCTTTGATCATATGATTACCATATCAGTGCAGACGATTTTGTGACGTCATTTCGCAATCAGTGGAAGGAACATGTGGTTCTCATAGCGTGTCGACGATCTTTGGTTTCTCTACTTGTGAAGAATAAATTTGTTATTACGAACTAAGGTATTTATAATTTTATTTAAATTTTTTTATTAATTTATTATCAAATTCTTAATTATGTAAATTTTGAGTGCAAATGCTTATTGTAATTCATTTTATCATCGGTTAATCTTATTTGAATTTGTTGCCATGCACGTGGTCACTTGTTCGTGAATACAGTAGTTATGTGATTGTATAATTATGTGATTAATGTTTTAATTGTTTAGAAATTTTGACAAAATGGATAATGAGAAAGACGATAAGAAATCTCACCGTGTGAGTAAATCGGGGCGCAAGGCAGAGAAGAAAAAATTAAAGGACAAGAAAACTGATACAACTTTAACAGCCCGCCAAAGGAATCCTAAAGCATTTGCTATTCAAAATGCTGTTAAGGCAGAGAGGTTTTTTCGAAGGTGTGAATTATATAATTATTATAATATATGTTTTTATATTATTGGATGTCAACTAAAGCATATTTTTGATAGATCGATGGACATTAAGGCTAAAAAGCAACACATACCTGAAATAGATCAAACTCCTTTGGAACCTCCGCCTATAGTTGTTGCAATTGTTGGACCTCCTAAAGTAGGAAAAAGTACACTTATGCGATGTCTTGTGAAAAATTTTACTAGACAGAATTTGTCCAATATTAAAGGCCCCGTCACCGTTGTTTCAGGTTTTCTTTACTCGGAATTACTGAAATTTTTATAGAGAACGAATAATTTTTTTTCTTCTTAGGGAAAAAAAAGCGGTTAACTATTTTGGAATGCAATAACGATATCAACGTAATGATTGACGTTGCGAAAGTAGCCGATCTTGTATTGCTATTAGTAGATGCAAGTTTTGGTTTCGAAATGGAAATTTTCGAATTTTTAAATATTTGCCAGCTTCATGGAATGCCGCGTGTTATGGGCGTCTTGACTCATTTGGATTATTTTCGAGACAACAAACAGCTTCGAAAATTGAAGAAAAGTTTAAAACATCGATTTTGGACTGAGATATATGATGTAAAAAACTTGATCAAAGTTATTATTAGTAAAAAAATTGTTAAATATTGAACATGCTTTATATTTTAAGGGAGCAAAATTATTTTATTTATCAGGAATGATAAGAAATGAATATCAAAACACAGAAATCCATAATTTAGGTCGATTTATTTCGGTAATGAAAACTCGTCCAATTACATGGAGAACTACTCATCCTTATTTACTAGCCGATAGGTTATTATAATTTTATAAACAATTTGTATGTTGTTTTTAATAAATTGAAAAAAAATGTTTAGAATGGAAGATTTAACGGATCCTGGAAAAGTAAAGCAGAATCCAAAATGTGATAGGACAGTTTGCTTTTACGGTTATTGTAGAGGCACCAACTTCCGTAGTCGTAGCTCTGTTCACATTCCTGGTACTGTAGAAGCTAATTTTGATCTTTAAAACGTTATAGGTATTATCTATTTAATTTTTTTTTTTTCGTAGGAGTTGGAGACTTTGGTGTTAAAGACGTAAGCTTTTTACCCGATCCATGTCCTTTGCCAGATAAATTAAAAAAGCGTTCATTGAATGAAAAAGAAAAGCTTATTTACGCACCTTTTGCTGGAGTAGGCGGTATTGTTTACGATAAAGATGCGGTATATATTGATGTCGGAGGCAGTCATTCACACGCCGATCAGACTTCGGTAACTTTTTGATTTAAAACTTGTTTGACCATAATTTATGAATTTTTTGATTGCAATAGGAAAATGCTGGAATACTAAATGAATTAATGGCATCTTTAGCTGATAGTCAAAATACTCTTAACACTAAAATTGCTTCTAGCGAGTTGCAGTTTTTTAAAAATACCAAAGCAATTACATCTGAAGAGGCTGAACGGTTAGTAGTATAATTTTGAATGTTTCGTTATATAATTAGAAAGTGTGTTTAAAAAGTTACAGTTTAGTGAATCTTTTATAACTGCAATGCGATTTTTTGAACACGCTGTACGTGACGGAAATATTACTGTACTAAAAAATTTGCTTATAGAAACTTGAATTTACATTTACCAAATTACGAAAATGTAATGGACACCGGAGTGCGAAGGAGGAAAGTAATTTTTGATGACGAAACTGAGGGAGAAAATAGAGAGGATTCGGATGACGAAATTGAAGGAGAAAATAGAGAGGATTCAGATGACGAAGAATACGATGACTGCACTAATTCAATCGTCAATGCAAATGAAGAAGTTGACGAAAATGAAAGTATTTCTGATGGTGAAGAGAATTTAAAAAGTGAACAATTTGCAAATGACTACAGTGAAGACGAATCAGATAGCGAAGAATCAATTGATTATAATCCTTCTAAATTATTTTCAAAAGCTATGAAAAGGAAAAACACTGATAAGAACAGTGAAAACAATTCTAAAAAACCAAAATTGGTAATTTTGTTTTTATATTTTTCATTTAATTTTATATTAAACATTTGTACCTTAATTTTAGAGTTCAGATTCTCATGAAAATATTTATCAAGGTCTAGGATCTACAGGAAGTAATATTCTTTTTAGCAATTTTATCGAAACAATTTTCACAAGTATTTAAATTGAGGTTTTTATAAATAAGGTTTAAATTGGAAGAATGATTTGGCTAGTAAAGCTGCTACTGCATTTTATGAAAGGCAGAATTCTACTCCTAATTTGAGAAAATTAATTTACAGAAAACGTTAGTGAAGTTTTATTTATTTACTAGTATACGAGTATATTTAATTTGATATAATTTTTTTACTTTAAACTTAGAAAACGAAGTTAAAGAAATAATACCAGAGAGCACCAGTGAAGAGTTGGGTGGATTGTTTACAATTTCGAAGCAATCAAATCCAGAAGAGAAAGTGATAAATTGTTTAGATTGTTCAAAATTTATAATTTCTGGGATGCAAGATTGGAAAAATGCTAGCGTAACTATTTTGTATGGTATAGGATTCTAATATAAAAAATTAAAATAAATTGTTTAGGTAAGAGAAACAATTAAAGACTGCTTTGTGACTGGAAAATGGAAGGAAAGCGAAGATGCTCAAACTTTATTAGATAAAGATGGTATATTTAAAACAAATGGTACTGTTTTTATTGTTACAAACCATTTTAAAAAATCGTTTTCCAAGCCAGAATACATTTAAGGTATTTTGTTTAAAAACTCGTTTACAGTTAAAATTAAGTTATGTACAGTATTAATAATTGTCAATACTGTACTATGAGTTGCGATAATAAAAACAGTACGAACATCAAAACAATTTCTTAGCAAAAATGAATTACTTTTAATTTTTAGATGAGTTATTTGGGGATTTCGAAGATCTTGAAGCAGATTCTCAGAATGTGCCAAAGGAAGAAAACAGTGGTAAATCATTTTGAAAGTTTTTTAATGTTTTGATTCGATTTTAATAAAATGCAGAGGATGACATTGACGACGGAAATAGCGAAGGAAAAGCAAATGTTCTTGATAAAAGATTAGAAGAGAAAAAAAAACTTAAAGAACGTTTTAATAAAGAATATGATAAAGAGGGAGAATCAACATATTACGATAATTTAAAAAATGAATTTGACCAACAAGCTCAGGTAAGTTGTGTTATTACACAATCATGATGTTGTTACTGAAATTTATTGGTTTCTTTCCTTAGCTTAATAAGAGTGAATTTTTAACTATGGATGATAATGTGAGGGTTCAACTAGAAGGTCATCGTCCTGGAATGTATTTAAGAATAGAAATTGGTGATTTTCCATGTGAATTCGTGACAAATTTTGATCCGAATTTTCCAATAATTATTGGAGGTTTGCAAAGTGGAGAAGAGAATATTGGATATGTAAATGTAAGCATTGTATATCAATTTGTAATAATTGTTAAATTACTTTGTTGGCACGTATATGCTGTTCAGGTTGTGTATTATCCATTACGCATTCCTGGAAATATGTGCAATATTAAATAATGTTTACATTTACGTTTTCTTTTAACGTTTTCGTTAAGGAAAAGAAATGCTAAAACAAACAAAATTTAGATTTTAACTTGACGTTAAGATGAAGTTTTTTATCTACTGATTATTTTATCTTTTAGGTACATTTTAAGAAGCACCGCTGGCACAAAAAAATATTAAAAACGGAAGATCCACTTATTATTTCATTAGGTTGGAGGCGATTTCAAACTTTGCCTCTTTATTCTATGCTAGATCATAACGGAAGGTGTCGGCTTATAAAATATACACCTGAGCATTTGCATTGTTGGACAACTTTTTTTGGTAAATAATATTAATAATGTTAACTGGGCAATGATTTTAAAATTAAAGATTTTATTGAACTATTAGGACCAATTACACCTCAAGGCACTGGTTGCTTAGCGATTCAAAGTGTTGCAGATGTTACGGTTTGTTACCAGTATTTTTATAATTTTTTTAGTTTAATGATTTTTTTTAAAACTTAAATTAGAAAACCTTTCGAATTGCTGCAACTGGACATGTGAGAGAGTTAGATAAATCAACTGAAATAGTGAAAAAGTTAAAACATCAAGGAAAAGTACTAAAAGTTTACAAAAAAACAGCATTTATACAGGTAATTGATAGCTAATGTAGAAAATTATGAATAACTTTGGATTTATTACTTAATTGTTTAATTCGTTTATTAGGGAATGTTTACTTCATCGCTTGAGGTTACGAAATATGAAGGAGCAGCTATTAAAACAGTTAGTGGAATCAGAGGTCAAATAAAAAAAGCTTTGAAAGCTATTGAGGGGGCATTTCGCGCCACATTTGAAGATAAAATCCAAATGAGTGGTAAGTTTGCTGTTCAGTTTCTTGTTTTGTATACAGTGTTGTACTAAAATGTGATGTAACTGATTTCCAAAAATAATTAATACCGGGTAATTAAATTTGTTTTAGATATTGTAATAATGCGATCGTGGGCCAAAGTTGATGTTAAAACTTTCTATAATCCAGTTACGTCTATGCTGCTTCCTCCTACCGAAAAGTCTACTTGGCGTGGAATGCGAACGAAGGGACAGTTAAGACGAGATCTTAATATACCTCTACCGTTCAATGAGGATTCAATTTATAAGGTAAAGCATTTATTGATATAGTTTAATGAAGAATTAATTTTCAATATTTTTTTTAGCCTGTAGAAAGGATAGAACGAACATTTGCTCCAATTGTAATACCAAGAAGGTTACAGAATCAACTTCCATATCGCGACAAACCCAAAACTTTACCCGACAAGAAAGCGTCATTTGAAGATCAAAGAGTTGCTGTTATTCAAGAACCTCATGAGAAAAAAGTAGATGCATTGATTTAAACTTATTGAATGATTTTAATTTGTTTTGCTTAAAAAAAAGGTTACAAATTTGATGAAAATGATAAAAACTGCTTACCAAAATAAACAACGCCATGAAAAAGAAGCTATGAAAGTTAGGGTGTCAAAACATAAAAAAGCCTTAGAAGAAAATGAGATGAGAAAGAATCAGCGGCAAAAAGAAGATAGGAAGCGACTATTTCGTATGCTGGGTAAAATGGAACGAAAGAAAAAACCATCTTTTGTGGCATCATCGTCGTAGTAATCTATCTAGAGTTCGGTTAATGAAAAGGCTAATAATGTGGGTAAGCGCATTATATTCTGTTCTCTGCATGAATGCATGAGCATGAACGTTTTAAATCCTCATTTGCATGTACAGTAAAAAAATGTGACAAGTTGAAAAAGCATACTGTACATTATTAGTGAAGATGCTTTGTTTTTTAGTGTGGATTCATAAAGATGAATTTATTATAAATTACAGTAATTCATGTTCGCAAATAAACTATATTATTCTGTATACCCTGTAAATGTAAACGTATTTGATAATTTTGATTTTTATTTTACATTGAGGATATTCAGACAGTCAGACTGCTTATATTTAAAAGTACTGCATAATAATTATATACTGTACGTACAGTAGCCTACATGTACGTTGATATAAAGATACGTGTAGAATCTTAAATTATTGATTTAATTATCTTCTATGGCAAAAATAGTATCGAATATACAGTATACCAAAAGGCCATTTTTTCGTAGACCTGC
>JAQGAY010001482.1:0-14110 GCA_034698085.1 Polydesmus angustus | reverse complement strand
AAGTCTTTTAATATTATATTCTAAAGGGTGAAAAACAATTTTATTTCGGGCGTAAATTCGGGTGAATAGCAGTTGATGACCTTTAATACATTACCAAAAAATAAAATTAAAGGTTGATTCAAAGTCATATTCTGTAAATATATACCGTATATAAAAAAAAGAGTACAACTCCCCTTCCATAAATTTATATTACGGTTTAGGGTCTTACACGATAGACTAGACTGAAAATCAGGTTTTATTCCCTTATACATGTACAGTAAATCAACAACAAAATCCAGAATCTTCCTTTACACGTAATAATTTTCTTGTCCATTTTTAATTAAAATAGGATCTTTCTCGGGCTCAAAATTAAGTTTAGGCAGAATTTATATGATGTAGGCGTGGCCAATATTTGACGGCTCGAGAACCGTTATTTTGAATAAATTATTCGGTAGACGATCGTTTTAATTGCGTTGTGCAGCGCTAAATTTGCAAAATAATAAATTCAGGATTAAAAAAAAACGTAAACCGCAACTTTCCTTTGCAGTACATTTGCATACTTTTTTTCTTCAACCATTAGGAAAAAATAAATAAAGCTCTATACAGTAGAGATTTTTTTGTTTTTGTTTCATTTAAAAACGGTTGAGAGCTGATGCTACAGTACATGTATAATATTTTCATGACACATTATTCATAGTATTAAAAACTATGAGTAATAGCAAAAATTACCTCGTCATTGTTAACCTTGCAACAATGGTCATTGTCAAGAAAGTTTACACCTGTGCAAATGTCAATAATTATTACCTAACCTCTAGAGTATGAAATACTAATTGCAAATTTTGGAAAATTTTGCATACCGGTATGTGATCGTCACATATTGCACAATAACTAATTACAGTAACTACAAAAATTTGTTAATTTCCACATTTATCATTAGGAAGTTTTAATATAAAATAAATATTAAATTCATTAAATATTGTATTTACAGTAAATCTATTAAATTGTATTTATTATTTTAAAAATAAATTTAGTTTTCAAAAAAAATTTCTTTTTTTAAACTGAATAGGTTCAAACTCTATTTTTTATTAACTAAAAATATTTTTTTTGCTCAATAACAAACTTCAAAACATCCACTTTGTATGCAAATGTGTCTCCTATGCACATTTAATAAATAAAGTAAAGTTTTAAATATTAATTAATTTTCTAAATCAAAATTCAAATTTAATAAACAAAGTAGCCTAATGTAAATAAATAAAGTAAAGTTTTAAATATTAATTAATTTTCTAAATCAAAATTCAAATTTCAGTTGGTCAAGATGTTACCGAAGATTTGACTTCGGATTTGCCATCAACAGTGAATTTGCCATCCACTGTTAATTTACCCGAATCAACAGTGCACCTCACGACGACGACCACTACCACGACTGAGGCTCCCGCTACAACACAACCTCTCGTAACTCGAGGAAGACCTTCGCTTCGCACGGTCCGAACCACCTCAACCACTACTACTACGGAACCTCCTCCTCCAGCTCCGGAGATTCCCCTAGCTCCGGTGGTTCCATCTGTCGTAGTCGAGATACCACGTAAATCATCGGTTCGAAATAGAACTAAAGCAGCCCCGTTCCAATGTCCATTTGACGACGGTTTATTCGCCGATCCCGAAACTTGTAAACGCTTTTATACCTGCACAGTTGGCACTGCATTTGTTCAGAATTGCCCACCCGGTCTGTATTTCGACGACAATAAAAAATTTTGCACGTTGAGAGATGATGCTACTTGTGGACCTGTGAATTACGGTAAATTTTTTATTATTACATATTTTAAAAGTCGAGATTATAACTAATTAATGTGTATTTTTAAACAGTGACGTCAACTAGTGCGCCATTAGATGAAACTTTAGTCGCCAAAAAATGTGACCCTGCTGTTTGTGTTTTGCCCGACTGCTTTTGCAGCTCTGATGGAACTCAAATTCCAGGCGGTTTATCTCCTGAAGAGGTAATTTTTTTTAAAAAAATGCACTTTAAATCCTAATGAGATAACGCTAAAAATTCTTTTTTGACTGATTTATTAGGTACCTCAAATGGTAATCATAACATTTACCGGTGGAATCAATCTTCTCAATTTTCCTTACTTCAGAGATTTATTGCAAGGCAATAAAAGTAATCCAAATGGATGCAAAATATTGGCTAGTTTTTACGTTTCGCACGATTATACCAATTACCAATACGTGCAAAGATTATACGCCATGGGAAACGAAATCGGAGTCAATTCCATCAGGTAAAGTGTTGTTTTCTTAACAATTTTTTTTTTTTTTTCAAATCTTTCTCGCGAATGTTAACTTAGACAATAATTAAGTAAGTGAAGAAAACGAAGGCTGAACGTTATGTCAGCTGATAATAATAAGAATGTTTACCTTGGGCATTCCATGCCTTAAACAATGACATCAGCTCTCAAGTGGTCATTACCTTGACCAATTCCTTTAAAAAAACCGTAAACCTTGGCTCCTCTCTCTCTCTTATTTTCGTAACAATTTATGTTTTCTTTGAAAAATTACTCAATTTTGAGGCAAACGCTAATTATAATCCCCCCTTCTTCTTTTTACTTAACTTTAACATTGAAATAGCTCAAGGAAATTATCACTTTATTGAAGCCTCAAGGATGATTCGGAATAAAAAAAATCCATAAATAAAATAAAACGCGATTGCTGTAAATGCATATTACATTAACAATAATTATTTTGCTATTAATAGTTTTTTTAACTATTGCATGCCGCATGCGTAATTACTAGTTTTAAATTAATAAACGTACAGCTACCGGGAATCATAAATTTTCCTACAAACTTGTAATTAATAATTATTAAATCAATAATCTAACACTTTAAAATAACTTTAAATTTAATTGATTTTTTAGTAATCGTAAACCGGAAGACTATTGGACAAGAGGTTCCTACGAAAATTGGACGATGGAGATGGTAGGTATGAGGGAAATCTTAGAAACTTTTGCCGGAATCCCTAAGGATGACATCTTGGGAGTCCGAGGACCGTTCACAAAAACCGGTGGAAACGACCAATTTGACGTAACGATACTATTTTTTTTATTATTATAATTTTCAACATACAAATACAATTTCCTCTCTGAAACTCAGATGATGAATGATTTTGGATTCGTTTACGACGCTACGATGACCACACCATTAACCAGAGTTCCATCGTGGCCTTTTTCATTCGATTATAAAATGCCATTTAAATGTAGAGCTGGCAATTGCCCATCGTATACTTACCCTGGTAAATTTTAATTTATAGGCTACATATTATTTTTTCTGCTGGAACTAAACAATTTCGAAATGATTATTTTAGGTATTTGGGAACTTCCTATCAACATGTTGTACACTGACGACGGCGAAGGTGGCAATTGCGCATTTTTAGACCAATGCGTTTTCCTTTATCACGACGAAGAAACCATCTTTGATTGGTTAATGGAAAATTTTAACCGTCATTACAATTCCAATCGCGCTCCAATAGGACTCAATTTACAAACGAGCTGGTTCTTAGACAAAGAGCGACTTAATGCTCTCAATCGATTTATCGATACCATTTTAGCCAAGTAAAATAATATTTAGAATTTGCCAAATATTTTTTTATTAAATTATTATTTTTTACAGAAAAGATTCTTATTTTGTGACATCCGCTCAAGCTTTACAGTGGGTCATTCAACCTACGCCATTATCCACAATTGAGAAATTTGAACCTTGGGCTTGTCCAGCACCGAGACAACCCGCCTGTAACATTCCTAAGACCTGCGCCGTTCCATTTACGGGAAAAGATATCGAAAGCGATATTAGGTAACCTTTGAAAACTCTTAATAAACGTTATTTTAGTTTACGCTATCCTACTGAATTATAATAATTTTGAACTTATTAGGTATATGCAAACATGCTTTACGTGCCCCAAGCGATACCCATGGGTAGGCAATGCCAAAGGTGAAGATAAGGAAGAAGTAGATGTATATACGCCGGAAGTACACAGCGAAAGTTCAGTTGGAGCTGGTCACTAAATATTTAAATTGCGAATATATTTTTTGCAATTTATTTTTTTAACATTTTATTTTCTATAAAAAATCTTTTAATTAATTTGATTTTTTTTAGAAAATGCCATGTATTTGTGTTTTTTTTTTTTATTATATTTTGGTTTTTGACAGGGATTCTTTTTATCAACAACGTGAAAGTCTAATAAAATCTATGTTGGCTTTTAATTTAAAGTTTCAATTTTAATTGTTTAATGGGGGGCACAAATCTGACACATACTCAACAGTGTAAAAATACTTATATTTTTATCTCTTAAAACTAATATACACGCATCTGGTCATTTTGCATCGATCAATAATTTTTCCTCGTCTAGAAATCGGTATAGGCCTATGCGACGAGATAAAAGCAAACCGGGTAAAGCTGAGTGAATTTGGCTGGCACTGTACAATTATTATTTTAATATACAGTTTTATGCAACTTACAGTATACTGTATGTATTTTTAAATCTACCGAAATATCTAATATTTTTAAATTTAATTAACCAAAACTGTTTAAATAATTTTAGACATTTATACGATAACTTTGAAAAAACCGCTGATTTACAATAAATGGCTGTAGCGCATGCGCAATTTGTAACGTCGTCTGCTTTTGCAAGTTGTGAGCAAGAATGGATGAAACACGAATTACTGTATTTTATTGCTACAGTAACTACAAATTATAAAGTCGTGAACTATAAGTAATATGCATACAGTAGTAGATTAATATTATTGTGACACGGAAAATAACTGATTAAAAGTGCATTCATCGGGTTGGATTTGACAAGTGGTTTGATCAGGTACGGTACATGCCGCGTGTGGTAGGCTATTTACAGTAGCACTCGTACATGCTACTCAATATTTTAAATGTTTTTAGTAAAGTAGGCTATCAGGTATAATGTATTATTTTAAACGTGTGCAATAGAGTGTAAAGAAATAATTACTTCGGTATAAAAGTTGTTTCAATGCAATGCACGCGCTTCTGTGCGGAAAAGCCGGGCATTTTGCTCGAAATCGGCAGATCTCGTTCATCTGATGGTACACGGTTCTACTGGTTCCAGAGTACAGCAATGTAGGCTTCCACAACCTTGTCAACCTGCCAAGTATAAAGACGGTGAGCAAATTTGTATTTTCTATTCTATAATATTATTAATACAGTTAGAGTAAGTAGTAACTTGTAAGTATACAGTTTGTACTAATTATAAGGACTTGGTGACAGGCTGGTGTCCATATAGATGTAGTTTCGTGAAAAGTGGTTATAAATTATAATATTATTTGTGGCTAATAAATTACTGGTAATGCACAGTAGTGATTTAAAAATTATCTCTTACGCAAATCATTCCTATCAGAATTCCTAGAAAACTCTTAATAACATTTGTGCTGCTGGTGCACAAGTGTTAACAATAAAATAATAATTGTTGAATTACAGTAGCTATTAAAAGAGCTTTTAGAAATTTAGAGGCAATGAGACCAAGTGCTACAGAAAGTAGAAGCACGATCTATGTAGAAGTACTAATTTGTACTGTATTTTGAAATTACATCACCTACCTTATCCTCATTATCAAGAATCAGCAATATTTAAACTGTAAGTTGGGTCATGGGTCATATTTTGGGTTTACTAGAACAAAACACAAAATGTATGTTGAAACTGTTGATTTATTTTGTAAAATAAACTGTAAACATTTTGGTAAACTTTCTTTGTAACATTGCTTTTTAAAATCTAAAATTTTGCATTTTAAAGTTAGGAAAGATTTAAGACACGCAGACTTAAAAAAGAATATCCAACGATATTATTTTATTTGGTAGCCTACTTATTAAAAGTAAATCGCAAAATTTTTACTATATTTTGGATTATTGTTGCAAACTGGTCGCTATAAAATAAACCACTTAAACTTAACTAAAAATAAGCTGTTCCGGAATCAAAATGTTCATTTTAAGAATCAATATTTATTTCACTCATTTTTTCTAAACTTAATTTAAGTTTAAAAGTATCGTATTGCATTATAAAAACGGTGTTACAGTTTAAAACTTAAAAAAGCATAATTTAAACAAAACATATTACATGTTCATTTTTTTTTTTTACTTTTATGAATTTTATGGTTTTTTTTTAAACCAATAAAATGCTAGTTGACAAAAAATAAAAATTTTATCATTAAGTAAATGATTATTTTTGTTTCCCTTAGTTTAAGAAATTAAAACTTTTGTTTTCAAATTCATTAAACAATAAAACATTAAATTTGCAACTTAAAAAAAAAAAAAAATTAGAAAAACTAATCAACTAAATCACCGTTTTTATTTTATTATTTGGATATCCGTTTCATCTTCAACGGTATTTTTTCCGATATTCATTTCGCTTTCCATAATTTTCCGTTATTTTACTGGCTTCGTAAGCAACCGATTATCTGTAGAGTATTTTGGCATTTCAGTTAATTTTTTTCCATAGTCATAACATTCGTTTCAATCATAAACATTTAGTTTTCATCCGGACCTGTTTAAAAACAACCATAAAAATTATTTACGAACTTCCGTGTTTCATATTTTCATTAACCGCTGTTTCCTCACAATTTTCATCGTTAAGATCTGTTCCGATCTTAAAAATATCGTTCTCTTCCGTTTCATCAGATTTGTTTCTTCGTCCACCTTTGTTGCGACCGCTACGGTTTTTTTGAAACGCTCCTGTAACCAAGAAAATTAAATTTCCTCCATTAGCAAACCACTCAAGTTTCCCTCATAGCCAATAAAATTACGTTACCGGATTTCTTCTTTTTATCATAACTGGTCTCGTTAAAGTTTTCTTCGAAAATTTTTGTCTGAATCTTAAAAATGTAATTTTCTTCGGATTCGACGCTAACTTTAGCCTTAACGTTACGTTTTTTTTCTTGAAAGACACCTGTTTCGAACCAAACCCAAAAAAAAAAAATTATTATCTAACATTACACATTGAGCCATTAAATCGCATATCGGTACCAGATTTCTTTTTATCATAACTGCTTTCGTTGTTAAGATCCGCTTCGATCTTAAAAATATCATTTTCCTCCGCTTCTTCACATCCAACGATCACGACATGTTTTTTCTTTTTAAGAATATCTGCTAAAAATAAACGCAAAAAATTTTTTTTTTTATTCATAATTATTATTTGAATTATGAATTTTCTTAATCTACTGAAATTTATTTTTACCGTTATCGGATTTGCTAATTTTTCCATTAGCATCATTCGTAAGCACTTTCAGAACAGAAGCATCTGAATCAAAAAAATACTTCATTATATTGAAAAACAAATCAACAAATTCTCAATTCTATATTTTTAGTAATTTTTCAAATCATTGTTTACATAATTATTTTTAAACATTACCTTTTCCGTTTTTAGCAAGAGCCTTCACAGCTTTTCCTTCTCTTTTTTTAATAACTTTTTCGGCTTTCTTTGTTCGTAATTCTTCCTTTCTTATCTTTTTATTTTCAACACGGCGATTTTTACCTTGATTTTCGCCCTCCTTAAGATTTTTAATCGCATCTTCGTTCTCCGTAACACCAATTTTTTCATTATCCTCGACGTTTCCAAGTTTTCCTCCATCCGCCAGAGCCTCGATGACTACTTTGTAATGTAAAGCGTTGTCCACCACGTAACTGGCCACTTGAGTGTTGGTTCCAACGAAAATAAAATACCTAGGCTGAGTGGCAATATCTTTCTCCACGCTTCGAATCAGATTATCCGATGGCTCGTAGTTCCTAGCCAAAGTGAGACTGGTACGATGAGGAAACGACTTCGGGAGTTGGTGGTCGTACATTCCGCTCAAGAAACACACTTCGAACCAAACGCCTCTCACGTTACCTTCTTTTCGGTGGATCCACACGTTGATTTGGACTCGATATCCGCGACGAGCGGTGTAGAAATAAGGACCGGGAACTCCTTCGATGGCGCCTTTCAACTGCAGCTCTTCGTTTTCCAGGTACTTGTCCAGACTCCAAACCAGAGTGCCGTTGCTCGACAATGATTCTTGAGCTAGTCTAAGACGTTCCACGCGGACCTGCAAAGTGATCGCTTCCTCCAGCGCGTAGAACCACTTGAGGTTGGTGACGTTGAGGCTGTTCCAGTAGGCGTCGTCGTACACGAAGAGTTCCCCGAATTTGCAAGTGACGGAGCGGATAATCTTGGTGATTTCTTTCGAATTGCGGTTGCGAGCGATTATTATAAAATCTACTCGCGGTTTCAACTTACTGGTCAAAATTTGACTTTGTTGTTTCTTTTTGAGGAAGACGATAGACAAGTGCACGACGTATTTGGAACTATATTCTAGTTTGACGTAGGCGCCGCTGTTATACTCGGGTAAGGGGAAATTGGAAGAACGGAAAAGAATTTCTCCTTTTTGATTCGGTTCTTTTAGCATCAAGTTGGTGCAGCTGTAAGTAGGAAACTTTTTACGCCCAACAATCTCCGCATAAGGTTGTTTTTGAGCTGAAAAATTATGATTATTAATCAAAAATGGACGATTGTTTATTATTTTTGAATTAATTTCATACCCATTTTTGGTTTATTTAAACCCTTTTTTTGTTGATTTGAGCTTTTATTTGAAGGATCCGAGACTTTCGGGTGATCCAAATCCTTTTTTGGTTGATTCAAATCCTTTTTTGGTTGATTCAAATCCTTTTTTGGTTGATTCAAATTCTTTTTTGGTTGATTCAAATCTTTTTTTGGTTGATTCAAATCTTTTTTTGGTTTATCCAAATCCTTTTTTGGTTTATCCAAATCCTTTTTTGGTTGATCCGAGTTTCTTTTCGGTCTGATTTGAGTTTGAGCTTTATTCTGAAAATCGGGAGAAAAAAAAATTTACCTTACTCAAATTTTAATAATTTTTTATTATTAAAATAAAATTGGTAAAAATAAAAACTATCTCTAAAAATATTTGTAATAATAATTTATTACCGGTAAAATTTTTTTAAATTTTTTTTACCTTATTCTTGCGTGTAATCCTTTGAGCATTAGCCCCAATGACCTCGCTATATTCAGGGTCGATAGAATTACTCGCCATCGGTTTAACGTCACCTGTAAAAAAAATGTCGTTGAATATTAATTAGGGCAATTGCCTCAATAACATTAAATAAAATTACAAATATTAATTATTATTAACTTGCTATTAAATAGCTGTTACGTAATTATTTTTTAAAATATTTTACGCTTACCCGACTCGACGTTTCCTTTCTCCTCACCTTTGACCTCGATGTCGTTTTCCATCGAATCGATCGAATTATACATCTCGAATAGTTTTTCTATTTCCAATGTAATTGAAGAATTTTCATTCTACAATAAATCCATAAACACATAAATAAAACAGTTGTAAAAAAAAGTATAGATTTTATTGTTACTTACACCGACGTCCATCCTTTAGTTTTGTTCGTTGCCGAATGCAAGAGAAAGAGAATCGACGACCAGTCACGACACTTTTTCATTTGAAAATGGACCCTAAAAATCAAGAATCACTTTGATCTTTGATCTTTTTTCAATAAAACTAAATTTTTTTCAACGATTAATTGCGTCATTGCAGCCATATTTAAAATTATAATATTTAAATTAACGATCAACAATATGCATCCACCGAAAATTATCGAATGAAACCTAAAAAAAACTCTACTGTACTATGCAAAATTATTTTTGCATTTTGTCGAATAAGCGGAAGTGGCGCTCATTGAAAAAAATTATTCACTAGAATAATTAATTTTTATATTTATAATATTATGCTTTCTGAGTGAGTTTTTGGCGTAAAAACTTTGCTACGCAGACATTCAACGATCTCCTAACGCATTAAAATATATTCCTGAGTAATGTCAAGCTGAAAACTTGCGGAATTTATAAGTTTCAACTGTAGACAAAATCAGCAGCAAGTAAGTTATTTCAATTTACCAGTATTTAGCTAACACTTTTCAGTTTTTAAATTGTAATTATGGTGTATCACTTGAAACGTATTATAATGATCGAGTTATCTCTGATGTTTACAGAGATTAAAAAAACTCATGATTGCAAAATTTTCATTGTCAATTTTTTTTACTTTAAAAAGTTTAAATGATAATATTAAGAATTTGTTTGTTTTTGTTATGTAAACATTTGAAACGTTTACGAAAATACAAAGTACCCGAAATTTTTTTTTTATCTTAAGTGAAAAAGCCAGAATGATGGATCTAGAAACGATCATAAGCGATTGGTGCCTTCACCATCAATTTTTTTTGAACTAATTACGCTTTCCTACTCGATTGCCGATATTGTTTTTACTTTTCTTTGACGTGTCCTTTAATCCGTCACCGTTGACGTCGTCGTAGAGTGATTAAAATCACACGGAGATGTAGTTCACCACTCAAGCAAAAAATGACTTATTTTTTTCTCTTCTTGATTTTCGTAATATATTTTTGCCTTAGCAAATTTTTAGAATGTTTACATACAAATGGGAATCTTTGCACAATTTGGATAATGTTTTGTAACAAAACAGCATCAAATTAACTCGGACACCCAGTGTAAAAAGTTTATTAAAATTAATTTTATTTAAAATTCTAAAAATGATTTTTAATTTTTACCGTTTTAAATTAATACTTTCAGTTTCATATTAGAGAAACGTTTTTAAAATGCGTTTTTAAAGTTTTAAAAATTTTTTATTGGAATCGATTCCATAAAGTATACATAGGCTTCTATGGAAAAAAAAATTCGATGAACGGCGTTTCGCTTTACGGCCAACTTTTCGGAAACCGATCTAGGTACTAAAATTAATTTAACAGTAAATTCACAATGAGAAGTATAAAGTATTAATACCGGTAACTGTTATTGTTTGTAAGACCTTTAGAGGAAAGTTTCTAATTGCAAGTGCACATTTTTAATTAATAATTGTTGAACAAGATTTTTATCTAATAATTATCAATGGAAATACGAGTAACATTGCATTATTCGAGAGAAAAGATAAACAAATTTGTTTTTGTAAGAACTCGGAAGGTTTGCATTAATTACTGAGCATTATTAAATAAAAACCTTGCTTCCCTTGATAGAGCATCAGGTTATTTTTTATTCAAACAAACTTGTTTATAACTAAAAGGAAAAAAAAAAGGATCTCATAGAAAAAATAATTAATAATCAAAATACAGTAAAAAAAAAAACATAATGGTTTTTCGTACCGGTATTATTAATTAGTGTAGTGTGGCAACGTAGTAAATAAAATTGGTTACCAGGAAGTGCACTCAATTGACTACCCTTGAAGTTTAATAACACTTAATTAAAGATTAAATTAAAATTGTTTCCCACTTCCTATAAGATCGAATAATTAGTTTACTGTAAGGTTTTTTTCTTCATAACAAATTTGCAAATACTGTATTGGATAGAAAAAAAAATTTTTTTTTTTTTGAATTTACGCTAATTTTATTTTCTGCTATTTATGAACGCGATTCAACGCACTGGCAGACAGTCAGATGATCGTCGAAATATATAAATAAAATTAAGAAGAAAAGCTGAAGAAATTGGTTGAGGTAATGTTGCACCTTTAATAGTGAACTCCCTTCAACATTTTTGATTTGAATAAATGACCTCGATTCTATTGAATAATTTCGATGGCAATTATTGTTATCGACATCAAATAAAAATGTACAAAATACAGTATATACGATAGAATAGAAGAAGGTGGATTTATTTATTATTCTATTTTATACACATCTCTTACTCCTTGTGTGTAGAATATTATCAAATATTTTATTTAAGTTATTTCTTTTATTTTTTATTTTATTTCCAAAGAAAAGTATATCGAGTGCAAACGTCACTCATCGTTAAACACGCATGCTTCCATGTTTTTCAATCTCAACTTTTAAAGCTCAAATTCGGATTTTTATAAATTTTGACTTGAATGAGTGTAGAACGAACAATAACAAACATCTAAAGGTGAAAATACTTGTCTTACATATTACAAATCATTGTTCATTTTCATCAGCAGAATATAGGTAACACAACCTTTGCATTAAAATTGTCGACAATCAGCACTCGTGTTTCATAATACAGTATATTGAAACTTTGTCTAAAACCCTTAAACATGCAATATGACGCTTTAATATTTTAAAAACACCTGCATCTACTTGCATTTATATTTATTCTCTTAATTAAGTTATTGTTTATATTGGGATACACATCATTTTTTTGTTGTTAAATCTATTTCATATACTATCCTAGACTTAAAGAAATCATGTTAGTTAAGGCTCTTGTTATTAGCATTTTAACGTTTTTTAAAGAAAAGAATTATAAAGAAACTTTTACATCAAAATACGTTATAAACAGTACCGCATTTCTCATTAGGCATTATTGAAACAAGACCCAACAAATTTTAGGGCGTTAGAAAAAGGAAATTAAGTTTGGTTAGGTTGATCTAAATTCTTTAAAGAAAAAAAAATCAAAATCATGTCAAGACAAAATTTTGTAAGATAAGACTTAAAATATAAATAACTCTCAAAAAGAAGTTATAATTTTTTTTTAAATTCCATAAAAGTTTAATGTAAACAAATAAAGCATCAAAACTTAAAAAAAATAAAATACAGTAGAAGATTCAAAAATTTATTATTTATTTTACGTCAAGAATTTTAAATAACTTAACGCTATTTTTATATTACCGGTAATAATAATTATTATTGAACCTGAAAATTATCTGAGCACACCCGAATTAAAAAAATATTGAGTTTCCGAAAATCAACATCCATCTGAATAACTATTTTAATACTGTACACAGTATAGTTCTTAAAACCGTAAAAAATTGAAGTTTATCTTGTTTTTATTTTCAAAAACAAGGATAAATAATTATGTCAGTAATACTATTACTGTATTATAATTAGATAGATTCAGTCATTAACATGATTTGCAATGTTATTCCTATTACAAATTTTATTTATTTAAACAGTTGAAAGATTTAAACAGTTTTTAAAATGAGCAAATTATTATTTTTAATGGTTTGAGGGTGTATTACTTTTTACGTAACGTTTTAAATTTTTAACGACGCTATTACAGTTTGGGTACTATAAACTTTCAAGTAATAATTATATTTTAAAAGATAATTTTTTCCTTCTCCAAAGAGGTCATAAAGGTGCTGACAAGAATACAGTGTATCAAAATAATATTGCAAAAACCATTTTTCTTTAAAAGAAGAGTAATAATTTTATTGGCATTAACATTTTCATAAGACAGTTTTAATTAAACCAGAAGTTGGGAAGCAGGAAAACTGTTATAATTTTGTTACTACAGTAATTTGTAAAATCACATTGATGAAGGAAAGTGAATGGCGTCATCTACCTTTCTTCCCTCTTCATTTTTCCTTCGCCTTTTCAGCTCCTCCTACACACCAGGTGAACCTGAGGAGGGAGAAAAAAGTTAACTCTCACTTCAGCCTTTCATCCGATTAACCCTTGAAAGTTACGGCAAAGAATGTGCAACTTTCGAAAGTGAAATGGAGGGGAGGGATACTGTAGCTGTAGCTTAAGGTATAGGTAAGAGATGTAGAGGCTATAAAGGAGGAGCCAGGTGGAGACCGCATGTTGATGGAGGCTAAGCAGGTGTTTGTGAACGGCAATGGAGAGGGACAATTGAACTTGGACACGAGAGAGGGGTAAAGGAATTTAGTACCTGTGTAAACTTCAAACTGGCTTTTATATATATTTTTTTTCTTCTTACTTGGACTGGTGTATAAGACTTGTTTGTGTATTGTCGTGTTTTTTTTTTATCGTTTTCTTCTCTCATCTCGTTTCCATTTTTAAATATTGTGCGTAAACCGTACGCGAACTACGACATTTTCACCTCCGAAAATTTGATATTTTAATCGGACCGGCTTTGAATTTTTATCGAAAAATGGATATAATCGAAATACCGTGATCATCTTTTCAACTTGATAAAAGGTCTGTTTCTTATTTAATATTTATTTTATTATTAGCAATATTATAAAAAGTAAAACAACTACCCGTATTTACGGTAGAAGTCATTTTAGATAGCGGTGTTTTAAGCTAATTTTTTTTTGTCTTGTATTCAGGGGTGAAAGGTTAAGAGGTAATTGATAAAATACCAATTCTCTTAAAAA
>JAQGAY010001481.1:0-14111 GCA_034698085.1 Polydesmus angustus | reverse complement strand
ACCCTCTACGACGCGTTCTATTCTCCTCTCTTCAACTTTACTAATCCCAACCAATGCCAAATCGGCTTGACCTTTTACCTCTCGCACGACTACGCCGAATACGATCTGGTGCACGACTTGTGGCAAAGAGGACACGAAATAGCCTCGCACTCCATCACGTAAGTGACCATTTTTGTTTCTTAGTTTAATATTATAAATGTTATGAAAATTTTAAGATGAATTTCCAGCTAAAAGACTTGAAATATCTTCGGGGAATAAAAAAAACCCATTAAAATATATTTAGGCCTACACCAAATTTTAGCAATAATTGTACCCGACAAGTTTAAAATTTTTCAAAAATAATATTTGCATAAATTGCATCAATTAATACTGCGATATATTTTCTTTTCTTTTTTTTTTTGTTATTACGCAGCCATCAAACTCCGACCACCTACTGGTTGGACTTGGACTATCAAGGCTGGATCGACGAAATGTACGGACTGAAACAAATCGCCAGTAGTTTAGCCAACATTCCCGAGGACGACATCGAAGGCACGCGAGCCCCTTTCCTCCAGATAGGCGGTGACGTCATGATGCAAGCTATCGTTGACTCCGGTTTCCATTACGATTGCTCCATGCCCACGCAAACCTACATGGACCCTCCTCTCTTCCCCTACTCCTTCGACTACGCCTCCATTCAGGACTGCGAAATCCCTCCCTGCCCAGTGGACAGCTATCCTAACTTCTGGGAAGTGCCTTTGGTCGACTTTAACGCCACCTACACTTGCTCCATGCTGGACTCGTGCACCGGAATAAGCGGAGAAAACGACACTTTCCAATTTCTGCTGTCTAATTTTAACAAGCATTATTTGACCAACAGAGCTCCGATCGGCCTATTCACTCACGCCTCATGGTTCCAAACCGATCCTACTCACTATCCTGGGTACCTTGACTTTATCAACTACTTGCACACTCTGCCCGATGTCTACATCGTTACGGTGAAGAACGCCATTCAGTGGATGAAGAACCCCACTAAATTGGTTGATTTAGCTGGCTTCGCTCCTTGGGCTTGCGATAGTTACCCTACGTCTCCTTGCACTCCTCAGACCTGCGTCTACACAGATGTTACCCCCGGGGGAGAAAGGTACATGCAGAGTTGCACCGGTTGTCCTCCTAATTATCCTTGGTTGGGAGACCCATTCGGGAATAACACCGCTCCAGCAGCTAAAAAGAGTCAAATTTAAGGTTGAACGTTAAAACTTTTGTGAATTTAAAAGATTAATAAAGAATGATTTTGTACATAATTTTCTAAAAACTTTTTAAAGGCAAGAAAAAAAAACTCCAAACTCAAAATTTTCAACAAATATTTAGACCTACAATATATATTTTTTTAAAGGGTAAAACTTGTTCAGTTTTTTTTTCTCTAAATTTATTAAATAATCAGTAGAACATCGAGAATATTAAAGTTTCGTTTTTTTAAAGTGTTTACTTGTTTTTTAATCATTTTTATATTTAGTTCAATCGGATGAGATTTCACTTCCTCGAATTGATGTCAATCAATCGCAGCTTTTTTTATTTTATTGTTGGCAAGTGGAAATCACAACTTCAAATAATAGATACGAAAAAGAAAAAAAATCCTATCAGAGGTGTTAATGTAGTAATAACGCTGTATTTTGTAAACAATTTTCCTGTCTCCGCTTCTTTTTTTTTTTAAATTTAAACTAGTGAAAAAAAATGTTTTATCAATAAATTTTGATTTTCTGCCATCGATTAATTTTCAAGAGATAAGGTATATTGATAGCCTACTAGTGTTTTTTTTTTTTTAAAAAAAAAAAAGTTGATACAACTAGCTCAACGCGTATTCCAACCTAACTGAGACCATCCTCAAAACAAATGACACATTTTCATGTCAATATAACACAATTATTACGCTTAAACAAATACTATTGTTCGCACAATTATTAGGAACGCTATCAAAACAAAAAGTCAATTGCTCTTTGTTGGAAAATAAACATTGCATTAATCCGAATTATCTTGTCAAATAACGTAAAAATGTTTTCGTCATTTATATTTGTATAGGGCGAGCGTGCACACACCTTTTTGAATAGGAAAATTTAAACTTAATGCTATTTCTACTTGTGAAAATCAAACGATTGAAAGGACAAAATAAACTTTTAATTTTTACGTGTAGGCCTATGTCTTATTTAGTACTTAATTTCAATCAAAACAGCTATTTTAGTAAATGCAGTAGAACTTGGTTACAACGATATTTTTATGGAATCATTCTAAAAAAGCTCGGCTATTGCGTACTGTAAAGAAAAATCGTTAAACTCGACTATAGCGAGCAAAATAGTCAGAACACTACCTTTACTTTTGCCTTTTTTTCCCTGACTTTTGCAATATTATGAAAAAAATCGCGTGAATAAGTAGGCCTACAGCAGCGGTCACTTTTAAACGCTGTATGGATTTCAATTTAATCGGTTATAACGACATAACAAGTACGGTACTTTTGGAGTCGTTATAACCGAGTTCTACTGTAAATGTAAATTTGATCAACTATTATTTTTTTTTTAAAAAGTTAATGGGATTTTTGCCTCTATTTTAATTTCTTTTCAAGAGTAGGCCTAATTTTAACCAACTATTTTTCCGTGTCTGGCATTACTTAACAGGTAAACAGTAGGCCTAAATAACATACTCGTACAATTTTCTCAAATTAAATTCACACATGACCCAATACAAAAAATTATTTAGGCTACCAAAATATTTCTTAAATTTTTTTGGGATTTTTTTTTTTTTGATTTTCGTTTCATCGATAATACACAATATATCAAAATGCTTCGATATAATCAACATGCCCGACCCATTAAACTGCATCGTTTCGACATTCTTCTGCGTCGTCTATTCTTATCAAAATTAACTTCCACAAATAAAAGCTCACACACACATACAAAAACATGTCAAACGGATTTCTAAATCTAATCTTCGCTGCTATCGAATATAGTTCACGTAGCAATTAATCTAAAAATCTAATCAACAGGATCCAAAACTTCTAACTTAAAAATTCCATAGATTAAAAAAAAATCATAAATAACAAAAACAATTTAATTTTAAATCTTTTTTTTTTCCTTCATCGTCGAATCACGATTTTTTTTTCCAAAACAGCCAAGCATGAAGCCACCGTCGATTCAAATAAGCCCACCGGACGACGAAAAATGGAAGAGTAGTGAATCCGATTTTAAAAAATCGCCGGTGGCTATCAACCGGAAGTTGTACAAAGACTTGGTGGTGAGTCCGGAAGGGAAAGAAGCCCTACCTCGACACTTCAGTACCAGGTTCTTAGGCAAGTGTCCTACGGACGGCCTGTGGGGCATCGAGCACACGCAGAAGCAAGTGGACCTCATCGTCAACCTCGCTCGCAAGTCGCGTCAACCCTCGGCCAACGTCACCATTCAAGTGGCGGAGGAAGGCCTGACGCTGACCGCCTCCCACAGCAACAAGAACACCGAGTTCCGCGAAGGCTTCGTGCCCATCGAGAGCATCTCCTACGGCGTGCAGGACATGATCTACACCCGCATCTTCGCGCTCATCGTCGTGCACTCGACGGACGATGCCGTTCAGCACAGCCCTTTCGAGTGCTGGGCCTTCGCTTGCGACTCGGCCGACGTGGTTCATCAACTGACCAGCTGTTTGGCCGAAGGTTTTCGGCGATTGGCGGCGCTGGACGACATGGATGCCTGGAGAAAACCTTCCATTTCGCTGCAAGTGGAGTCCGAAACGCTGCATTCGGACGCTTAAGAAATTAAAAATACGACGCAATAGTATATTTTCTTTATGGATTTTTACTACGGTATATATATATTTTTTTGTGTGAAAAACTTTGTAAATAAATCTAAAACAAACACCTTCTTAAAAAGTCATGAATTTGATTCATTCCGAATTTTTAAATTTTAAAACATTTAATTAGTGGTTTGTAGGAATTTCGATCAAAACATTTTTTTTTCTTTAGCTAAAAAAAGCATAAGAAATGATTAACTGTATAAATAAACACAGGAGTAGGCAAATACTGTATTTTATAAACTTCAGAAAAAAAAAATTAATAAATTTGCAGGTAAAATTATCAGTAAATTAATTCCCTTGAAATTATAATGTTTCACTATAATAATTTATTACTTGCAGTAACAAATTTGCAAATTGGAAACCAGATTTTGTAACCAATATTTTTTGCCTTTTTTTTAAAAAAAATTGATAGGACTTATCTGTTACAAAATCGCGAGATGAGCTTCGGAATTTTCTTTACTAATCTATTTGCCCACACAAAGTCCACAACAACAACAACGACAAAAAATAAATTTAAGATTATTTTTCTCGGCTAAAAGATAAGAAAATTGTCTGCGAATTTTTCTCTGAATAAAATAAAAGAAACTGTCGATTAATTTCAGTTTTCGCTTTCAACTAACTCACTGTTTTCGATCGGAAATACGTTCGTGAAATATGCATTTCTTTTTTTTTAAAAAAAATTCTTCATGTTAGTAATTAATGATTTTATGAATCGTGTAAACTTAAAGGAAGTGTGTTAGTATTCTCTATTTCCTTCCTCGACGTTATTAGAATAAATATCTAGGCTCTAGCATCCTGCATTGATAATGTTGTAGTCAATTAATCAATTTCGCAACATAGACACGCTTTCAGTAATACCCGTAACTTTAAAATGTGAAGGTTAAAATTTAAAAAAAAAATTAATATTACATGTACTCGTATGTATTTATTTTTATCCGGTTATAATCACTCCTCGCTAATTTTAAAAATAATTATTTAAGTACCCGTATGTTTAAAAAAATATAATTTTTTTTACTGGTATACATAATTAAAACAAAAATAAGCTATTATATTCCTATTCTAGCTGTACTACCATTACATACGTCATCAAAATCGATGAATTTTCGATCGTTAGTAGGCCTATCCTTGTTTTTATCGTTTAAAACAAAACACGCCTCGCTTAAAATTAATCCATAATTTTTAGAAAAATCTATTTTTCCATAGAAACATCATCAAACACATTTCATAGAATAGTACCATAATACTGTACCGTCTTAAAATCTTTATTTATGAAATAAAAGGTTTTTTTTTTATCATCTCGTGACTGTTTTTCAAATCGAAATCACATTGCAATCTTCACAGAAATAAATTTAGTTAAATTCTATAACCTTCACATTTAAAACTTATAGTGGTTCACACCGCCCGTATCTATGGCAAAATTGATTAATAAATTTGCATAGCTCTTATCGACGAATGATACTGTTGTTTACTGTATAATAACGCGAGGAAGGAAATGAGAGCCACAATAACGTTGAATGTTAATACACTTTTCATTATTTGAATTTACTATAACGTTTTCCACGTTCAATAAAATCAATAATTGTTTAGAGTATAAAACGTGCATTTCACGATCGCTTTTCCACAGTTGAAAAATGTCGTCGTCGTCAACAACAAGTGACGTTATGGCGTTTTACGTTCGTTTGTTTACTTTATTCGGCATCCAATTGAGGCCTAAAACCCAGACTTTGCAAAAAGTAGCTCGATGGAGAGCCTTCGAAATTATTTCGGCTATTTTTATCGCGGTAGAACTGTGTTTCTTTTTTTACGAGTCTTACGTGATGCGCCAGCGAATTCTAGAAGAGGGTGGGATACGAGAAAAGGTTATTAGCATTTCCAATTTGTGGTACATGTCAACGGTTTATTTTTTACTTTCGATTATTTCGCACATTTTCGTTTGGTGGGCCAGTAAAAATATCGAAATGGCAGAAATCATCGAATTCATTATTAAAAAATCAAACAAAAATCCAGGTTTAAACTTAAATAATCGCGCTAAAATGTGTTTCAAATTCAACGCGGTCCTATGCCGTGTCAAGTTAATGATCTATTTAATCGAGGTTTGGTTCGTGGCCACGAGTAAACGGGTGGATTTGGGCAGCGTTGTTAGCGGGGTGATTTTCTGTTGCCATACTACGTTGGGTTTTTTTCAGACTCACTGCGCCCTATTCTTTTCCATTCTAATGGAATTGTTGAGTGACAGCCTAATTATAGCTCCTCCCAGTAGAAACATCACGAGACTAACTTCTGAATTTCTGGATAATTACGAGAGAGTAAAAAAATTAGCCATGAAAGCCAATTGCCTTTTTAGCCCAGTGATAGCTTTCACTTCCGCTATTAATCTCTTAGGAGTGGCATTAGTATTTTCATGGATTTCCGCGGATTTATATTTTATGATGATGGTGCTTATGCCCTCAGTATTTCCCAATTTTATCTCGTGTTTAATGTGCCTTTATTCGGTTATTAAGTGCAATCAGAAGGTACAAATTAAAAAAATTTATTATTCCTAAAATTTATTTTTAGTATTAAATATATTATTTTTTTCAGCGACTTCCATGTATTAACGCCATTAGTAAATCCCTCAGTGGGGTTAAGCAACATTCACTCAAATTGATGAAAGTACGAGTTTTTTTAATATTAAAATTACATTAAATTTTTGCTATGATTGTTTGCCTATAGCGTTCTTTGGATTTTAACTACTGGTTAATTAACATAATGTTGAATGACGAAGATTTTTTTAATATCGCTTGTTATGTGCCCATGGACGAAACCATTTTTCTTATGGTACAGCATAAAAACACCGTGTCTTATAACAATGTTTTTATTACTATTATTATTTTAATTTCAGATGTTCCAGAATGTATTTGACTTGCGAATGGCTCTCCGGGACAAATATGATTTCTCAGAATTTGAAATTTGATTTCGAAATCGGTTGACCAGGAATTAATGTCCACTTTATACACTAATAACAAACACAAAAAAAAAAATCAGTTTGCATTTCGTAATTTAATTAAACGTCAAAAAAAAATTTAAACATCGTTAAATATCTTTTATTTATGTATAATTTTATCCGAGTTGTGCTATCAAGTCATTGTGTTATTAAGTCTAAGTGTATAAGAATAATTTGCAATGATTAAAAACTAATTTTAAAACTTTAAAAAAAAAATTTTTTTTTTTTTTGCTGATAATTTTAATGAAAGTTGTGAATTTTTAAGGAGCATAATTTTTTATAGTTTTTGTTACTACCCAAAAAAGAAATAATAATAATAATAAAAAAAAACACAGCGTCACTTTTTTTTGCACTGTTATTTTTGATGTATAAAGTACGAACTGGTATAATTATTTACAACAAAATTGAGTTATCATCATTCGCATTAAGGTTTTACATCTGCCCGTTTTAGTGTAATAAAAGAATAATTTGAGCTAATTCGAGCCGGTATTCAAAATGATGGTAACTCATCAAACCGAATATAATAATTAATGACATTGAGTTTGAAATACGCATCCAAAATTCAGCTCCACATAGCTCGTAGGCTACACCAGCTTGTCTTACGCATAATTACGTTAATAAAAATAGAATTTGAGCTACAGCTAATACGAACTGGTACCGCATTCAACGTGCCAAGCATATTTTGTTTTCCGCTATAAACAAACTGCGAAATTAAAAATGGTAGAAAACAAAACAGATGTTTCGTAACCAATTGGACGGAGGAGCGCGAAACGTACACCTAAAACTTACATACATTATTTTTATATGGATGTAATAAAACATTGCGACTTTTCTTTGAATCCGGAGAATACCGTAATTAAAATAGAAAAACAAGTCGTCTCACAATGATATCAATTTGTTTTTGCCAGTTTACACCTTTATCTTGTCGATGGTTTATAATACTGTAATTTGGGCTTTACACCTGTGATCGCTAGTTTATACTCATTAATCCATATCGCTTTGCGGTGTATATCACTACAAAAATAATTCTCGAACCTCTTTAACGTTTGTAATTTTGTGTGTGTAAAGTATTTTCTAGTGTCACTTAGAGATAAAATGATGTCAATAATCCGGATTTACAGAACCAACGAACTGGTTTTTCAGTTTATATCTAGTCTCCCATTTACAGCTCCAAGTCCAACTCCAGCAGCCAGTTTACATTATCTGGATACCATCTTAAAGCTTGATTCAACATCAGCACTAATAAATTCTATTCTCCTACTCTACAGACCACATATTTACATTTTCCAGTCGTAACTTACGAGTAACTTACGTTCAAAGAGTTAAATAAGGATAGTGGTAGTGCGTATTATAAATTTTGATAACCAACCTAAAACCAAAACTCTACCCTCTGTTTTCGTCTCCACTTGTGCTTCTTCGTGTTATTTATGTACGGCAAAGTAATACTTGTAAGCGTCTTGTGGTGTTTACACGGTTGCTCTCCATTCACATTCTTGTGCAGTGCTGGACGCCAGAAAAAACGATAGCAAACGCTGATAGTTTTCCAGTGCTTTTTTAGCTTCCTAGCCTGCAAAATAATAAGAATTATTGACGCTCTTATCTAATTAAAATCTTAGTTAAAATACCGTAACCTGAATATGACCACTCCAAACAAAAGTTATCCAACAGCATTTAACAACAGATGCTATAAAAATTAAAAGTTTTTCGGTAGGATTTTATTATCGCGATTAAGCAGACGATGCATCTTAGCGAGTGACTTTTGGAACGCATTGTTCCCTTTCACGGGTGATTGATAGCCCGATGGGAGAAAGGCTGGTGTCGGCTGGCTGCATTCCAAAAGTCAGTCGTTAACTTGCGTCGTGGAGTGATCACAGGGTTACCTTTCTCGACAATACGCATGCGCTATACGGACTTTTGAGATGGGTGAAATACCAAATGACGTATTTGGGCTACTTTCGCTAAACTTAGCGCGACAACTTGCAAAAAGTTTACACGCAAGTTTTAATTTTAATAAATAAATTAAATACTTTTGACATTCTTTAAATACGCATTTTGAGCATTAATTAAAAATGTACCGTAAATTGTTTTTAAAAATACAGTAGATACGGCAGTAAATAAGAATAATTAGAAAATTCTAGCAACTTCCTTTTTCTTTGAAAATACTTCAAGCAAGTGACTTGGAGAAGCGATCAGCAAGTTTATACATTACTGTACCCGTATTGGCAAGGTCCTATAACTTTTGCAAGTACAGTATAGCACTTGAACAAGATTATGCGCAAGCGAAATCTATGGCGCCATCTATCATTCGTTCGTGGAACTTCTTAAGATTTTTGTTTAAATTTAAATAATTACGGTAAATGAATTTATGAATAAAAATTAATTAATTCAATTTTTAAAGCCTGAGCGCGAGAATTGTAACTGAAAATAATACGTAAATTATTTTATTACACTCCTTTCATCATTACATGAAATTCATGGAACCCAATCAAAATATATAAAAGAGATAATTACTGGGCTTGTAAACATCAAATTAATTCATGTTACTGTTAATTATAATTATGTCCTACTCCACACATACTCTTTCTTGGATAGTTTCATCCTTTTAAATTTTAACTGAGAGTTTGGGAAAATGCATGCTAACAAAATTATGCGCGAGTAAAATAAATTGATAACCTTGTGTTTCGATTTTGCACACTACTGAAATTAGAAATGGTATTAGATATTCGATAAGTAAAATATTTATCCTACAAAAAACTGAATAAACAACATCCGAGATTACATTAAATAAGTCTCAATTTGTATTTTAACCAAAACTTCTTAATACCTGTGCCGTTCAAAACATTCTCCCCATCACACAGTACAAACAGCTGACACTTTCCATATAAAGCGCATGCGCAGAGGACAGTAGGTTCAACGAGTTTCAATACTTTTTCTTTTTCAAATGATTACACTCCAAACAAGTTCTACTAAAGAATAATAATAAAAACAACTACAGGATATACAGTAGCTGAAAAGAAAATTAAATTTTGATTGTGCTTCACAAACATTGGTTGACATAAAAATAATACTTAAAAAAGAAAACATAACCTATCAATTATTATTATTTTGTGTCTTACCACTTTGATTCAAGAAAAATTACTAGTTAAATTAAATAGGTTATTTTAAAATTTGGAATAACTCTACGCATCATTTTCATCCTCTTCTACCGCGAACGAATCATTCAGCTGCTGGTTAGTCTTTTTACCCGACTTTTTACTTTTTTTCTTCTCGGATATTTCGTTATTTTCGTGCAATTCTTCGGCTTCCATCACTGCCTCAAATAGACTCCGCTTCACCGTTCTTTGTAATTTCGGAGGTAAATTACACGTTACGCTAAACATGCAGTCGAAAAATAGCTTCAAACTGTCCGTCCTCATCTTATCTTCAGCCTTTGATACGTCCAACGCCACACTTTGAACTGAACTGGGCATTACCCGGCGACGTTTCCTCGAAGGCGGCATCTCAGCATCGTTCTCCTGCTCGTCCGGCAGTGGATCAACATTACTCCTCTCATCTAGAAGCTTTATGCCCGGCAAGATCTCTGTTACAAAAAAAATAATCATTTAGTGACAGAAAACACACACTGTCCTCTCTTTAATCTACTAGATTATTTACATCGCAACTATACGAGTGACCAGAAGAGTATTAAGCACAAATTGGCGGCTGGAGCAATTTTCGCCGGTTTATGCAGCTTGTGGTAGTCGCCAGTTAAAAGCTACTACACAACTAAATGTGCAAACTGGTGACTGTTTGGAAATTATAATTATAGCTCAGTAAATGTAGTCACCAAGTTACCAAGTGACCAGTTCATATGTCGAGTAGCCAGTTAAAATACAAAATAAAATTTAGTCGCCAGTTTTACCCCTCTTGTCGATGATTTATACTCCTTATCGTCATTTTTCAGTTCTAGTCACCACTTTGCAGTGTTTCTCAACAATTAAATATTAAAATCAATCTCTTTACAGACACAAAACTACAAACGCTACAGCATTTTTCAGCATCACTTTTATCTATATATTATGTAATTCAAATTTACAGATCCAACGACCTGGTTTCGGAGCTCCAGTCGCCAGTTTATACCTTTATAGTATCCCATTTACTTATACAGCTTCAAAACCAATTTTTCAAGCTCCAGCCGCCAGTTTATATCTCTGGGCACCATCTTCAAGCTTTGGTTGGCATTATTAAATTTTATTCGCCCACTTTACAGGCCATACAGTTACATTTTCAAATTTCCAGTCGCGACATGTTCAAAGAGCTAAATGCATGAGGACAGTAGTAGTGTGTGTTATAAATTTAGAACCTAGAACAAAATCACTACCCTCTGTTTTTGACTCCACTTCTGCTTCTTCGTTGAATTCAAAGTTTTTAATTATTGTGGTTATACATGCCATAATTCAATCTTGTGATGTTTACACGGTTGCTCTCATTTCAGATTCTTGTGCACTGGAAGCCAGAAAAAAACGATAGCAATCGCTGACCGCTGATGGTTTTTAGCCTCTTCGCCTGCAAAATAATTAAAACTCTTAAATTATTATTAAAATCTATGCTAAAATACCGTAACCTGAAAACGACCACTCCAACAAAATTTATTCAACAGCATTATTTTAACAACAAACGCTTTAAAAATTAAAAGTTTTTTAGTAGCAGACGACGCATCTTAGCGATTGACGTTTGGAACGCATTGTTCCCTTTCAAAGGTGGGCGAAGGGAAAGCAGCTGTTACTGGTTGGCTGCATTCCAAAAGTCAGTCGTTAACAAGCGTCGTGTAGTGATCAATACGCATGCGCTATACGGATTTTTTTGAGATGGGTAAAATGACGCAGTCGCTCAACTTAGCACGACAACTTGCAAAAAGTTTTACACGCAAGTTTTAATTTTAATAAATAAATTAAATATTTTTGCCATTTATTAAACACGCATTTTGAGCATTAATTAAAAATGTACCGTAAATTGTTTTTAAGAGTATAGTAGATGCGGCATTAAATAGCAACTTTTCTTTTTCTTAGGAAATACCTCGAGCAAGTGACTTGGAGAAGCGACCAGCAAGTGACTTGGAGAAGCGACCAGCAAGTTCGTACTTTACCCGTACAGTACAGTATTTGCACAGTCTTATCACTTTTGCAAGTACAGTACAACACTTGATCAAGATTATTCGCAAGTGACTTGGAGAAGCGACCAGCAAGTTCGTACTTTACCCGTACAGTACAGTATTTTGCACAGACGTATTACTTTTGCAAGTACAGTACAACACTTGATCAAGATTATTCGCAAGTGACAAACTGTGTGTCGCCATCTAGCGATCGTTCGCCGCATTTCTTATGCTTTTCGTTTAAATTTTAAAAATTTGCGGTAAATAAATTTATGGATAAAAATAAATTAATTCAACTTTTAATGCCTGATCGCGAGAATATTAAAAGGAAAGTGAAATTTATTTAATTTGTATCGTAATCTTTTTTTTTCATTTTCTTATGAAAATTCTATGGAAATTTTTATTAATACCCAAAATTTAATGTAAGAAGCAATGGCCCGGGATTTTAATGCCAACGTTTTATTTAATGTCCCAATTCAACCTTAATAGTTGAATTGTTGTTATAGTTTTATTTTTAGTCGTAAATGAAGAAAAAATAGATTTTGGTTTTTATTGATGAAATTTCATACTAAACTTTTATTGCGTTTCATAATAATAATAATAAAACGCGATTTCCATGTAATTCCTTTTCGTCAATATTATTATTAAAAACAGCCACTTCCGTTGGCTACTCCCTCCCTCCCACTCAGTAAGAGCTAACTTCCGGTCGATACATACACCCACGCAGCGTTTTGCTTCCTCCTCTCTCCCTCTGGTGGAGACTTTGATGAAAAAACGGAAGTATAGCTCAGGAATTTATGTGCAAGTCAATGGAATTTCCACGCTAATAATTTTTCGTTTATGTTCAAAAATATCAACTCCAGATTTTGCATTATTTTTTTTATTTATAAAAAATTATAAATAAATTTTTTTTTTTTAAAAAAATAACATTGTTTTGACATACATTTTGCTCCCATTTCTATACGTGCATAAAATAATCATGTTACTAAAATTCTTCCCCCCAAAAAGAAAAAAAATCAAAAAAAAAAAAAAAAAAAAATAGATTTGTTTATCAATTTTTTCTTTAATATTTTTCGATAAAATGTTCAGCGATCGGTTTTCCAATGGAAATGCAATTATAATAAAAACATAAATATTTTTTAATGCGTAATAACTAAATCAAAATAAAACCCTAAAAATAACGACTCGAAATTATGTGTCCACAAAATGTATCTTAAAATGTTTCATTTTATTTACCTCATGTTTCATAATTATTTTCACATGCAACATGTTTAATAATTATTTTCGAATGCAACATGTTTCATAATTATTTTCACTTACAACATGTTTCATAATTATTTTCACTTACAACATGTTTCATAATTATTTTCACTTACAACATGTTTCATAATTATTTTCACATGCAACATGTTTCATAATAATTATTTTCACATGCAACATGCTTCATAATAATTATTTTCACATGCAACATGTTTCATAATTATTTCCACATGCAACATGTTTCATAATAATTATTTTCACTTGCAACATGCTTCATAATAATTATTTTCACATGTTTCATAATGTTTCGCGAAAATGTTTCATAATTGTGTCCTAGATTTCTTCGGCATGTTTCTAGGTGCTTCTTCAATTTGCTGAAATTTTAATAGCAACAAAATGTTTCTAACAAAACAAAACATGTTTCCAGACGTCGAGTAACCGGCATAAACTTTTAAAAAACTTTTTAAAATGTATCTAACATTTTTCTCACGTTTCAGAAAAATGTTTCCGGTTTAGTAAAAAATAAAAAGTGTATCGTTTTCTCCGATACAAAACAAGTGTTTGAAAGTGGGTTGGCGGTGGAAATTGAAGGAAACAGTTGTTGACGTTATAAAGTGTGGCGTTTTATGTGTGTCTTAAGCTAAGGAAACCTTGATTCAAAGGTCATTTTGTGGCGGCAGGCGCCCGCCAGATGGCGCTGCTTTTGAATTATTAAAATGTCTATCGCGTAAATGTTGCAAGAGATGTTTTATTGTGTACGTAGAGAACGAGAGAGAGACAGAAGGATGCTGAGAGAGAGACAGAAGGATGCTGAGAGAGAGAGAGAGACGCGGTTGGTGAACGGCCCTCGCCACGTGGGTGGTCCTTTAAGGTGTGGGTGGTTACGACATTCAGTCGCTCGGATCACGTTCAACATTCACT
>JAQGAY010001480.1:0-14124 GCA_034698085.1 Polydesmus angustus | reverse complement strand
ACCTAAGTGGTGCGAAAGTTAATATTAAAGAACTAATTTCCAACTGTAGCAACATTCGCGTTAATCGAATAAGTAGTTAATGACATACAATTATGGTTAATTGCTATGAAAAAACAAGAAAAGTAGTACTGTGGTGAACGACAATCAATGGCTTAAATCGATTAAATGGCATACAAAAAAAATTCAATTTCCTCGGTGTTGCTATACCACGCCATTAGCCAATATTTTGAAAAACAAATAAATAAGTTGAAAAGTTAGTTAGTATTAGGCAATAAAAATATTTTCTCTCATAATCTACTTCTTCACAGTGAAGCTCAACACCATCGTATGATCGTAATTGTATTGCCGAAGTTGTTTTATTTCGAGAGGTAGTCGGTTAAGGAGTCTAGATCAAATGCCGACAATACTCCAGTAAGAATTGTCACACTTTCTAAAAGGTATTCTCAAAATTTAATCAGTTCAAATTTGCAATTTCATCCCCACATTATCATCTTGCGTTAATAATGTATCACATCCTGTACAGCAATGGTCTGTATCAGAGATGCTGTCTTAGCTTCCTCAGTAGGCTATTGCCAACACAGAGCCTTCTAAAGGTCAAAATGTTTTCCCTGTAAATCATTGCTTTAAACTTGAAATTTATTTTTGGTTTCTAAGCCAGAACACTGCTTTTTTAATGGAAACAAATCAAAAAATTAATTACTTGTAGTATTAGTATTACGATGTGATTTTAAAATACAGTATACGATTATATAGAACTGTATTTTATATTTACAGTACCACTGTACCGGTACATGTATAAGCTTTTTTTAAAAAAAAAAATTGGTTATTTCAATTTTAAATACTGTACAATACTTTAGTTTAATAGTAAGCTAACAAATGCATGTTGAAGATTACATAAATGTATACAAAAAATTGGCTTTTTAATGAAATTTGATTGGGGTATCCAGCCCTGACATCAATTGGTCCGGATAATCGAGGTTTTACTGTAGTTTAAAAATCGTTGCGTTTATTTTAAAAGGTACGCGGTACGCATTCATTTGAAATGTGAGTACGGTACTGTTCCTTGTACGGCTTACATTTTAAATTATTGTTTTGAATTTGATACTATGTTTCCGACATTGGTTTTGATTTTTAATGCTGTGTCATGCAAATATTGTTTTCAAAGCAGGTATTTTGAATTTTGCTTACCTTTCACTTAAAACATAATAATAATCAATATAATTATAAGAAGTAGCATTAGGTTTGACCTTATAGCTGAAAAGATACTTTGAAATCAGTAAAGTTCATATCTTAATTTATTTTGATTTAGATATTTGTTTTTGATCGACCTTACGGATTATTCTGTCATTTTTTTTATTTAACAACTTATTTCCTTGTATTCAAAGAATCAAATATTTACTAATTAACGCTATTTCGTAAGCACTTTAAAATTTACTTTTGCTTGTTTGTTTTACAGGGCGTGTAACTATACCGATTGACTGAACAACCTTTCCAAAGAAAAACTGCTGAGCGTTACCAAAATGGAGGAAATCGACGAGGTAAGCTACAATTTTCATTTATTATTTTTTAGTGCATGTTATCAGGAAGAAAAACATAACTAAAGCCATTTTTGTATTTTTTGAGTGCATTTTAAGCAGTATAGCGCCGTTTCATCCATCGATTTTTCTTTCGGAATTTATAAGTGATTATAGAGAAAGTTTGGCAAACTCAAGACTTTTTTTTTTGACCTTCCAAAATTGCTTGGCAAATTATCAAAATTTTGTTTTTATTATTTTGATAGTTAAAATGATTAAAGATTTCACAAATACAGTACAATATTTGAAAACTTGTTACCAATTTGATAATGTTGTTTGCTTTTAGCATTGTAAATTACGGTAGATTACATGTATTGTAGTTACCTACTTAAACTTGAATAGATTTTTAGGTAAAATAATTTTTATTGTTAGAGCTTGATTTTTTTTTTTAAAAATATTTTTAACATATAAAACTGTTATGCGTTTCTTTGTAAAACTGTGCAAAATGTTACTCTATACACTTGTTGGATTATTTTTTATAACCAACTGCAATTGGTCAAAATTATTTCGGACACTCGGTATTTGAAAGTGAAAAACAAACGAAATGGAATTATAAAGTTTGGCGGAAACTGTACCGGCTTAAATAAAATATGCGCTTATCACGTTTGTTATTGACCACGCAAAGGTATAAGAAAAAGCCAAACAAAACTGTACAAATAAAATTTATATTTGTTTATGAATTGATATTGATCTCAACTACAAGTTCGCGGAAATATGAACGCCGCAATTGTATCAGAGGATTATTAGATTATATGTCCGAAACTTGACAATGCAAGGCTAAACAAGCGTAACCCCCCGCTTTTCTAGAAAAAGAATAAAATCTAAACAGCGAGAGCGACCCAATTTTATTTGTAAGTAGTGATGTAACAGTCACAATAATTATCAGGACACTATCATACGTAACGAATAGATAGTGCGTGCTACTCGGGGCAAAGGGGCTTAATTAAGGGATTCATTTGGCGAACAGTCTGTTTAGTACTGTTGGGTATGCATCCCAGTTGCTTCAAATTCTGATTAATACACTACTAGGAAAAAGAGATTCTCAACCGTTGTACAATTTTATCATTGGTCCAAAAAGCTCAATAAATTTTGTGCATTTCATCCAGTTTTACGAGCAACATTAATGGGCGAGAGCTGCAGTGGTACACATACTGTAGTTTTGTATTTGTACGTGCACATAAAATGCAGGGCAGTCATTTTGGAGGATGACTCACGGTTCACTCCATTCAAATACTTTACTGGCCTATTCATCCACGTGTTACCCACACACATATACATCTCTACTGATGTATTGCTGTTTGCAATTTACGGTAATTTTTAATCAATAAGTGCATCGGAGTGTGCAGGAAGGCCTATTGCAAGCGACCGACGTTTGGCTATTACTGTACCAGGCGGGACGCTCACATTGCGCTTTGAAAAGGGGTGCTGATGGGGGCTCAGTTTTTTGCTCTCACCATTAGCTCAGCCATAAAATCCCTTTTTTTAAATATTTTCTCGTTTTATTGTTTTTTTTTCCTTTTTTTTTTTTAGTATTTTTATTTTGTTTTTGTGGATCGGTCCATCTTCTATGCTGAGAAATAAAATCCCGTTTGGATAGATTCGTACTGAAGATTTCGTTATTTACCACTCTTTTGTAGAGTTTCGTGTACCTTTTAGTCCTTCCTCCTTGGTTTAAGGTTTAAACTGTATTTGGTTGGACCGATGTTATCATTTTGGTGCCCGTTTCGGCGTTTTGGTACATTTAAGCTAGGCTAGGTTTCCTCGCGAGCGTGACAAACTTCTCGCCATCTGTTACTCGCAAATATTCTACTGTATTATAAACACAAAAGCGAGTTATTATTCCTTCGTAACTTACAAACTATTGCTGTTCAAGATACAAAATTCAGCGGAATTATGATTAGATGAAGGATTAATTGTTATTGCGTTTTTTTTAAAATTAATTTATTCGCATAGATTAATTTATTTTTTAAAAGAAAACCTAATTACTGTAGGCTACTGTATTTTAATTATTACCGAGATCTAAATTGAGTTAGTTTTCTTACCCGTGTCGCGAAGGCAAATTTTAATGGGCATCTTATATTGAAAGAATCTCGTAAAAATATAAGATTGGTCGTGGAACGAGTTCTCCGTATGCAGATTTAGTGCATCAGCCCCAGTCGCCCGCTCGTCACGCTGTGGAATTATATTGCGCACGACGTATCCATCTTTATTACACGTTGTATACAGAGAAATTCTGAGAAGTGGAAAATAAAAATATACTATAAGTGCACAATGGCAAATGATTGAAGGTCTCCTACCATTCTCATATCTAAAATGTTTTCCAGGGATAAAAATAACAGTAATGCGTGCACATGTGTGTATCATAGTGTAAGTAAAAGATCGAACTCAACTCGGCATTAAATATCGATCAGGCAATAATAAATATCCGAGTCAATGTGCAGCTACTAACTTGCATAAACATTTGTACATTTATTTAACTAAAAGAATATTTAACCATCGAAACCTTGTTTTATCTGCTGTTTGTTTCACGTCATCGCTTACATGTAGTAAAAACGAAACAGCTTTTTTTTATCTCCTAAGTTAAAATAGAATTAAGATATTTTAAAACTTTATTACCGTAAAATTACTTTTTTGAAAAAATAATATAATACATAATTTATACAGTGTAATTCAGGCACTCAATTTTATCATTTCAGTTTATGCCGCTTATTTTTAAATCTAAATTTATTTAAAATTTTATAAAGTCGCTTAATTAAGACCTAAATGAAATAACAGGTGTAGACATCTGTTTTATTTTGGTTACGTCATTGGGAAACGTATTATGGGATCGTATTTAGTTTTTTGGTGATAAATTGAAATTTAATGCTAGTGCGTTGAGTGAACTTTGCCTCTAATTTGTTTTCGAAACTGGTACAATTTTACTAAAAATCCATGACAGTGTTGAAAGATTTTCAAAATTTTTGAACACAATTTGTCTAGCGCGTCTGTCACTCGGACATGTTGAAGACTATCATTTATCACAGGCTTAAAAGAGAAGACATATATAACGAATCAACCAAAATGGACTTATGGCAGTGCTTTTGGGCGCGATTTTAAAAGTTGTTGTTTAAGAAAAATGTAGCTAAAATTTGAAAGATAAATCGGTGATCTAAGATGGTTGTCTCTCGCGGACAGGGTGTTTTAGGAGTTTTTCACTGCTCTTTGAAATAAAGCTTTGAAGTGGTTCCCAGGCGAAAACCTCTCTTTGGAATTACCGGTATTGTCGAAATGTGTAAGTTGTATAATCCACAGCTGTTGGCTGTGTGACTATCCGCTCACCTCTAACTTCAAGTCGACTTTATCGATGAACAGACCAAAAATTTCAAAGAAATTGAAAAACGAGGGGTGGGAATAGGAGTATACAGTACTGTACTATAATCACACGTCTCGAAAGTTTTTTTTTATCGAGTTTGGACATTTACCATCTTGATATTGTGGAATTTTGAATCGAAAAAATAGTAATACAGTGTATTGTATTGCTCATTTGAGAGAAAAAATATCGTTTTATGGATAGGAAAAGTTATTTGTATTAACATCTTTAGTTTTTTCTAGACATCCTTAGTTTTTTTTTGGAAGAGGTCATCTTTTATCTACTATTTATGTACTTTATACGATTACGATAGATCAAAAATTATAAAGATCATGTGGAACAGGCTGAAAACGCTCTTTATGATTGTGAAAAAAACGAGAAAACTTAAAAACAACTATTGTATTATTATTTATAGTACGGTATTTATCACTTGTTTGATCCGACTCCAAGTTCAGTATAGTGGCAAACAAAAACAATTACAGCACATGTAAAATTATTATGGTCTAGCAGCTCTAGCTTTTTTAAAAAACTTATTTATTCCAGTTATTACCTTAATTACTCCTACAATAAATAAAAATCGCAATGCTATTTGAAAGGCTTTTGTGGATTTACGGCATAGCTACATGTAGGCAGGAACCAGGATTTGGGCCGGGGGGCAGTTTGATTTTTTGGATAAGCCATTTGTACAAAAAAGTGGCCAAATAATTTTGGTTGTTTTCTAAAAACAATTTCGCACCTCGCAAGCTTGGCGTATATTTTTAATATTGTATCTACTGTACTACTATTTTTGCCCAGGGACAAAACCAAAAAATTCCACATTTTAACCTAAAATATGGTATGTTGTTTATAATACCGTATTTACTCGATTCTAAGAGACTAAGCCCCCCCCCACTTAACTTTCGATGTTGAAAAATAAAAAAAACTCCATTGATGCTATTGTAAAACACCTTTGATTGTAAGGCCCTCTCCCTCTTCAAAAATCTTAAAATGGTAAAAAGGGGGCCTTAGAATCGAGTAAATACAGTAGTGAACTTACATGCAAGTTTTACCCTTTTTTAAAACTACTGTATTTGCGTGAATGTAACGTGAATTGCATATTCGAAGTAGGAATGAAACGAAAAAATCAAATAAAAACTTTAATAAAATAAACCCTGAATATAATGTGAATGTGTTTTTTTATAAAAATAAGATTTAGGTAAAACTAGTGTGCTATATTTGGGTTAATACAGTAATACAAGTTTCTTCCTATTTCGAAATTACATCACTATACAGCAGTAGCAAAATTGTTTAACATATGTACAAGCTTAATTATGGGTTAATTACTATATGACTATTCTGTTCAATTCATTATTATATATTTATTTTTTATTTTTTTATTATAATAGTACCCATATTATCTTTGAATTTTGCAGACCTTAAAGTTACCTTCATTTGGCAGTGAGTTTCAGTCATTTGGCGCCAACCACTTTTCTTCAGGCAACAGATTTCCCACATATGGCAATTTGAAAGACATGTATCAATTTCCACAGTTTGTAACACCACATTGTGTTCATACTGAAGATCAACCAAACAGACATGCTGATTATAGCCAATTTACTGCCAATAATTTTGAAAGCTTACCTAATACTTTCACTACTAGTCGTAACCAAATTAACAATAAATTAAGAAAAAAACTTCTTGATAAACAGAGCAACTACAATTCAGAAAATCATCAGTTGTCTATTAGCAAATCAACTTCAGATATGGCCAATTCTTCATCATCTTTGTCTACAGGGGGTGTCATTCCCCAAGTGGTTCATAGTTCAATAATCAAATTTGATCAGTATGTTTCAAATAACTACCCACCAAGATCAGCATCACCTACATTCAATTCCATAAGAAATTTTAATCCTGTGCCATTTTCAACTTCTGTAATTTCACCAAACTTGTATTCCGCAACACCATCATTTATTCATCAGCAAGATCAGATTTTAAATACCTCAAATTTATATGAAAGTCAGCCAATTTGTGTTAATAGTTCTCAAATGAATAGTATTGGACATCCATTTCAACTAGAAAATAAAGGTTATATTGGACAATGTACCTCCACTGTTAATGACTACAGAAATTTTTATCAAACTGATGAACAAAATAATTTAAATGGCAACAAAAAACATTTAACATATCCTTCTTATGACTTCAATTATTTATCAGCACCATTTTTCCCATCTTATCATAGTGACCAAAGTGGAATTTCCTCTTTACCACAAGTACAAAATAATATAATTTTGCCAAAAGTTATAAGTCACACTTCCAGTTTATCTCATAATAGTTTAATAAGTTCTAATAGCTCAATTAAACATTTGTGTTCTTCTAATATTACACTTAGCAATTCATATTTGCCAGTTACAAGCAATAACCATTTTGTGACACCTAAAGAAATTAAAACAAATATCTCATTTGATAAGCCAATGACTAATTGTTATCCAAATAAACTTGTGTTTTCTAATCAGTCTCAATGCTTCAAGGAGAGTAGAAAGGAAGAGACAGTTGGGGGAGAATTTATACAATCTTCAAACCAAAATTTAAAAAGTGAAATTTACCCATCTACATTATCAGTTAGCAATGATACAAATAAAAATTCTAATTCAAAAAACGTTTTAAGCTGGCAACAGAATCAGCCTGGTTCATTACCTGTGAATGATCAAAAAATTCCATCATTTGAAACAACTTTTTCTAGACAGTCTGAGTTAAGATGCTCAACTCAATTAACTGATCATTTTTCATCATCTTTTGATAATACAAACCATGGTTCATCTCCCATTAAGCTAATGTCTCAGTCCCCATCCAATGGTCAATTGAAAACTGATCTTCCAGTGTGCATAAAGTCTCCAAATAATTCACGCCATGCCACTTCATTCTTCCCATCAAAGTGCCTTAACACTAGCCAACTTAAAATTGACATCGATGATACTCAGCCAGCTACAAAGTTAAATGAGCAACAGCAGAGGTTGGACAGATTAAGAACTAATGGGAAAATGGAACCAATACAATGCAATTGTATAAGCAAGCAAGAAAGTTAGATTTATATTTTATTTAAAAAATGTCTTCATGTTTATTATACCAAGTTTTTTTAAAAATTGCATGTGTAATGTTAGCTCAAATTCAGAATTTCAAAATAAAATGCCAAGTACATGCAGTAATACTAAAGCTGTATTTTATAGAGCAACAAGGTAGAAATTTAGCAAATTACTACTAGGGGTATTTAAAAAGTAAGTTTCCCTCATCAAGGAAAATTAAAATAATAATGACAAAATTACAAACAATATTTATTTAATTTTGTGCAATATTAAACTAGATACACTGTAATTTTTATACCTTTCTGAGCATTTTCGGTACCTAAACAACAGCTTTTTGATTCCCTCCTCATCCTTATCTGTCATCAATTTTCACCAATCATTTGTTTTTCAATTTTAATAATTAAATTAGGAAAATATTTTTAAAAATTGATGTAAATTAATTGATAAATAAATTTGAAATAGATTTTTAAAAAAATTGATAAAAGAAGTTTTAAAAAGACACTGGAAAAAACTGAAATCAATCAGAAAAAAAAACGGAAAAAAAAAAAGAAAATTTAAACAATTGATAAAAAGAAGTAAAGGAAACAGAAAATAATTGATGAAAAAAGTTGAAAAAAACAGCAATTGGCGGCAGATTTTTTTAAAGTGGTTGTCAAAAGCTGTTGTTTAGGTACCGGAAATGCTCAGAAAGGGGTGAAAATTACAGTGTATGTAGTTTAACAATGTACAAAAGTAAAAAAATTTTGTCATTATTATTTTAGTTTTTCTTGATGAGCAGTCGAAACTTACTTTTTAAATACCCCTAGTATTTTATAAGTATTTTACATTTGTCACAATATTCTGTGCACTTGGATTACCAATATTAGTTACATTAATTTTCATTGTATACAACTTGAAATTGAAATTTTTTGGCTGTTAGCCGATCGTACATTCGATCTTATTTTTGAGTTTTTTTGTTATATTATTCAATTTGTGACTGTTGTTTATGTGACCCTACAAACCGATTTTCCACACCATGAAGAGATGAACAGCAGCGCCGTCTGGTGTTCATGATGCGGCATTTAAAGGCTACTAAATTAATTTAGTTTATTATTGATTTAAGGTTAGACAAAAATGTAGAATATTATTCCTTAACGTTGTAAAACTTATATACCGTATTTTTACTAAAATATATAAAATATGCACAAAAAGTTAAGTGCACCGCATCGACAACAGGTGGTTGTCAACTGTGGGGAAAATCGGTCTGGAAGGGCAAGTACATGTACTTGTAATAATTGTAAACAATAGCCATTTTTTGTTCACATTTAACCTATCTTTTACTTCAATAATTTAATTTTTTTAGTATCAATTGAACCTGTTCAGTATTATGATCATTTAGGAAGTGGTGAAAGCATAGCCGAAATGAGAGAAAAATATCAAAAAAAGTAAATTATAATTTTGATTTTAGATGATTTACAAAATATTTTAGTGTATATTATTTAGTTGGAATGTGAATGACAATCAGTTAAGATTTGAAAAACTCTTATACACCGGAAAAGAGGGAAAGACTTCCCAGGGATGTCCTATTGCCAAATGGGTATGCTGTATTAATAAACTAAATGTACGAGTCTAACTTGATTAAAATTGAATTACGTGATGTTCTGCTTTTAGGTCATAAGAAGAAGTGGCCCTGATGAGAAATATCTGGTTTTAGTTAAAAAGCGAGATGGACACCATTGCAGTCGGACATGGGTTGTTGTAGTGATCGTAGCATGGGAAGGTGTTTTTCAAGCAGAAGCAGATAATCTTTATGACATGCTAGTAGGAAAATTAACTAAATTTGGCTTGCCAACGCAGAGAAGATGCGGATTAAATGACCAGTTTGTAGTTTTTGATTTTTATCATGCATTTGACACCTAAAGTGTTCGTGTTCTGTAAAAATTGTTATTTACAAGCAACATTTATAAGTACTTAAACTAAATAACTACATTTAAATGTGATTGCAAAAGAAATTTTCCAAATTTAACAAGGACAAAATAAACGAAAAAAATGTAAAGTTTTTTTGCGCAAGTCTGAGATTGTTGACATTTTGGAAGATTCAAATTTCTCAAGTACAATTTGTTTGTTATTGTGTCATAATATTATGTATACAGTATTCCCAAATGTTGTAACTGTTATTGTACAATAATTTTTTTTTATCATAACGTTAACTATTTAATAATGGGGTTAAATAGAGTTGAACGTGCGTGGGGCAGTGTTATGTAATGGGTTGGTTCAAAATCTTCATTTTATTAGTATCAAAATTTTCGTTGTACCAACTAAACTACTGCATGGAAATATGGTTCCATACGTTAAACTATTAGCTAAACATTTAGTTCGGAGAGATTTGCATCTTTTAACATAATTGTCAACAATCCGCGCAACTCAAAATTGTTTTCTTTTTTGTACAGTGAAGTTCGCGTTTTCAAATAATTATTTTTTCATTTAAATTTTGAGAATTTCTTTTTTCAGTAACAATCATCATTTAATTTAAGTAACGTATTAATTAGAAATAAATTTAATCATTTTGTTTTAATTATTCCGCTGGTGAACAGCTAAGTTTGTAGTGTTCAGATACTTTCACTCCACTGTTTATTAGGGTGTACCGTTTATTAGATAATTAAATATTCTGCATGATGTTTTTAGACGAACTTGTGCTTGCCAGGGAACAAATAATCAAACCTGTGGAGCTTCATTCTCGTTTGGTTGTTCATGGAGTATGTATTATAATGGTTGCAAATATGCTAGAAGTAAAAATCCAAGAAAATTTCGATTAACTGAACAAAATGAAGTAAGTAACCTATATAATAGTGCACATGTTAAATGTGGTCAATTTATTCAAAACATTTTTTAGTTTAAATAAATTAATGATTTTTGATTTAATTTAAAGGAATTAGAAGTTGAAGAAAAACTTCAGCATTTAGCAACAAATTTATCTCCACTGTACAAAATGGTGGCACCAGAATCATATCATAATCAAGTAAATTATTTGTAATAATTATTACTATAAATACTGTATAAACAATATATTTGTTATAAATTTTAGACTGAATTTGAACATCTTGGCTTGGAATGTAGATTAGGAAACCAACCTGGCCGACCATGGTCAGGCGTTACAGCTTGCATAGGTCTTTCAAATTATTTTTTATTTTAATTACAATTTTTGGGGTTGATGCATTTAATCAATTAAATTGCATTAAATTTTTTTGTTTCATGTTAAAATTTTGGAAACGATTTAAATTTATACTGGCATTTTAAAATCAAAGACTGTCAATAATATAAAAACATATTGTTTTAGATTTTTGTGCTCATGCTCATAAAGATTCGCATAATATGAATAATGGCTGTACTGTAGTAAGTATTATTAGCTTAGAAATATCGACATTTATAGGTGTTTTTTATTATTAATTATTTGTTTTAGGTCACAACTTTAACAAAACATCGAGGATTTAATAAGCCCGATGATGAACAGTTGCATGTCCTACCACTGTACGTATTAGACAGTACTGATGAATATGGGAGTTTAGAAGGACAGAGAGATAAGGTACAGTAAAATAAAAGAATTTACAAATTAATTGGGATTATAAAGTTCTGCATACAGTATGCTGTACATAACTATTTTTTCTACAATTGCGTTATGCGTGTATAAGATAGTATACTAATATAATTATTTATAATTAGGTGAAGAATGGTTCAGTAGAACATTTAACTGAGTATCCAATGCATCTACGATTGCGAAATGTACCATTGGAGTCCTGTCGGAAGCGAGCTAAAGCTGCAAAAGAGAAAAAAATTCTTATGAAAGAACGTGCCATGAATCAAACATCAGCGAGTGCATTTAAGACATTTGGAAATCCAGTTGGATTAACAGGTTTTGGGGAAACGAATGGCATCAATAAAGCTAAACGAGCTTTATTTTCAGAAAATATTCAAGTTGAAGAATTGAATATTGAAGGATTTTCAACAAAATTAATTGACGAAAAACACAACAGTTTTTCAAAAGAAAGTTATGATCTAAATTTTTTATTGCAAACTCATAGTCAAAATGCAAATTTAAATATTTTAAATAAAATGTATCCCAATTTGCAAGCTGTACATGAGGAAAGTGAAAGTCCAAGTGTTCAAACAGTACCTAATAACGGGCAACTGGAAAGTGCTAATTCCAACTGTCATCAGATGAAATATTTGAATAATGTTGAATTCCAAGCTAATACAGCGGCTACTGACTGCGAAGCACATTTAATACAAAAATCACCTAATGAATCAATTTCTTCTTCTATATTAGAATCGGGAAAAATTAATATTAAAGTTGAGCCTGGTTTAAATGGACATGTAAACCAATTTAATTATCCAAATTATTCTTTTTTGAAAAAGGACATTAAAAATGAATTAGAAGATTATGCAAACATCAATCAACTGTCAGCAAATGAAAACTATAATTCTATGCCATCACATCCAATGTTATCGAGTAACGGTTGTGAAACTAATCAAACATCTAGGACAAAAGAGATAACAAATGTGGATCATAAAACGAATATCGTAAATAAACATTTTGAAGACAATAAACCTTTAAAAAATGATGACATGTTAAATGAAAATTATGTAATTTCATCCGTGCCATTTAAACCTTATGTTAGTGCCTCAATTAACAGTGCAAACTTTTCTAATTCATTGGATTGTCCAAATGCTGATACTAATCCAAGACTGTCAGGACAATTTCCCCTGTCATCATCTAATAAAGAGTTTAATTTATCATCAAATTTACTTAGTCCACGGGAATCATTTCAAGCTAATTCATTAAATGATATGGCAACTCCACATAATATATTCACCACCCCTCCGAGTCACTCGACTCACGTTAATCCATCGATGGATGTTGATTCAGATGGTTTTTATGAAGTTTACTGCAGTAACCAAGAAAGCTTTTCTGATAATTCAATCGGAGGAGTGGCAATTGCGTTGGCTCATGGCTCGGTTTTGTTTGAATGTGCTAAGAATGAACTACACGCGACAACCGCTCTCAAAACTCCAAATAGATATGAGCCTAAAAGAATTAGTTTAGTGTTCTACCAACATAAAAACATGAACCTAAGACATCATGGAATGGAAGAATACGAAAAAAAGAAAGAAAAGAAAAAAACTGACGAGGCATTAGCAGAATACAATTTCATCGATGAAATTAAAAACGATACTTGGCAAAATGAATCGTTATCTTCAATGAGGAAAAAACGCAAAAGCAGTATTAAAGAAGGCATTGTTTTGAAAGAAGAGATTAGTCCGCATCCAGAACTCGAATCTTCAAACTTGAAACTTGAAACAACCGAACTTGAAACTTTTCAACAATCATTTGTGCCGCAATCGAATTTAGCCTGCAATAATCAAATGTTTAATATGTACGCAGGCATGGGTCCGTCAGCTAATGGCCAGTGGATGACAGGAGTGCAACCTTATCCTATGTACCTTTAAAATGGTATTTATGAGTGTAAATATTTATAGACCATTATGATTATAGCAGGTAAACCAGCTTATTTAACTTCAAAGGTTATAAATTATTTATTGATTGCGTTGGTATCAATAGTTTTAATTATTTGAATGAACCCAATCTCATTATGGACTTTTTAATGAGTAATTCATGTTTCAATAAATGTATTCATTTTTTATTTTTGGAATGAATCCAAAGCTTAAATGTTTTAATAATTTTGACATTGAATTATTTTAAAATTTTGTGTAGTAATTATTTTTGAATGCTTTATCAACTTTTATGTTTAGAAAAGTGAATGCATGTAATCTACAGTGATTTTGTTATTTATATTTCACAATTAAATAATTTTTGGGGTATATAAATAATATTTTTTCACTTGCATTAAAATTTAGAAATAATTCAAACGATATTTTAAAACTTTCAAGAGTTATTTAACCTGGTTTTCGTTAGTGTTGATTATAGTTGCATATAAATTATGCGCATTAATAAGAATGAAGTACTGCTACGGTACACTATAGCCGTGGAAGTTTCATGGAAATTTGTATTATTCATATCAAGTTGAACGTACCTGGTCTCGTTTGATGTTAACAGGTTTTCAAACTTGAAAATTCATCAAATCATCCGTTGATTTTTTTTAAAAAA
>JAQGAY010001479.1:0-14125 GCA_034698085.1 Polydesmus angustus | reverse complement strand
GACGGAAATCATCTATCTCTTTCTCCCACTTTCACCCACCGGTGTAATTCAGTGACAAAAGTTTAAAACCTAACAAGTGCCCAATTGAGACTGGGCTGTAGGATAGAAAGACAGGCGCGGTAAGTAATAGAAATATAATATATACACCCGTCAGTGCCACTACAGGTCAACAATTGAACCCGGTTCAAATGTTATCCAAAACCCAAAACTCAACATTTCTCTTTTTTTATTTTATTTCTCTATTTATTTATTTTTTTTATTATTTCGGTACGTGATGTTTAGATGTCAATTTCTATACTATTAACAAATAATGCACCATCCATTCAGATCGATCAACTAACGCTCGTCGGTACCAAAAAAAAAAAAAAAAATTAAATAGACTGCATGACACCGGCGCAGACAGGAAGTAAAAATTGCTTCGTCTACAAAAAAATTTTATTATTAGTATTATATATTTTTTTTTGTATGGTCAACAGTTTCCTTATCGACGAGATGACATTGAAAAAGGTATACGTTTATATCTAAAACACATTTAAATTCAATAGAGGAGACAGTTGTTGCACTTGTACCACCAATTGGTATCTCGAAAGTTATAAAAATGGAAAAAAAAAACCCATTACGTCATTCGTTCAGACGCAAAAGGCAACTAAAAAAGAAAAATGAATTTTCCACTAAAATTTAAAAAAAAATTGGGTAATTTACATATTTAAACTATTGTAACAGAAAATTTCAACTCGCGAATGATTATATTTACATATTATAATGTATACAATGAAGTAAAAATATAATTTTTTTTTTACTTTCAAATAAATTTTAAAAAAAAGCAAAGTAAAATTTTATAAAATTAATGCTAAATATACATTGAAAAGTAAAACGATGCAAATTTATTTAAAATAAAACCCCTTATAAAACTTTCTTTCCCTAAAAGAAGTTCCCATAACGTAATACTGTATTAAGAATACATTTTTAGTGAATTAAAACTTTCAATTATTTAAAATTTTCGAAACTTGAAACAAAATTTACTTAAATTTAAATCAAGACTGCCTTAATTTAAATAAATATCAAAAAAATTAATTAAAAATACTACCTGGTACATAAACAATCTTTAATTGAATAAATCTTCGAGAATTTATATCGAATTGTTTATTCTATCTAATTCTTTAAACTCCAATGTTTCTTTTTACAACCTGAAGTTATCTTTAATATTCTAATCCTATTAATGCATCACAAAAAAAGTACAATTATTATTTATTTCTTTTTATAAAAAAAAAAACAGTTCGTCTAAAAATTTGTCCGCCATCGGCTATCAAATTATTTACAGTAAGTTTTTTTTTCTTTTTTTTTTTCTCCTCATTCATTCGGAATGACAAGCTCATTAAATCAACCAGCCAATCCCCCTTCCCACACGTACTTTTTTATTCCATCTCTCACAGCCTAACCTTTGCAAACGGCGTCCAATAATCGATTGTCTTTCTCCCGCACCTACCTACAGCACTACACACCACCCAAAACACATATCACGAGCACCTAAAGCGAAGTTACAGTCTCGGTTAAAAAAACCCAGAGACTCCATTTCGCCAGGAATTTACCGGAATTTCAAGTAGAGCACATTAAGAGCCTCAAACAAATCTCAAAATAACATTTAAAAAAAAACTCTTTATTTTAGAGAGATGATACTGTGAGTATTCTCCGTTCAAATTAGCTTTTTCTTTCCCCAAAGGGGTCAACCTCAACTCTTTTTTTATTCACTCCGACATAATAACCTATCCAAAAAAAAAAAAAAAAAAAAGCATTTAACCCACCCTTCCCAAAAAAAAAAAATCTAAATCGAGCGTCAGTTTCCTCCTAAGCTCTACACATTATACCATGTGTGTGTGTGTGCGATGCTATTCAAACTGAAAAAATAAGATCGATGCACACGCGTTACCGTAACACGTAGACGTACGAGTGAGTCGTTGTCGTTCCTTCAATAGATATATATACCGGAAATAACGACGAAAAACGCGGTACGAGAAAAAAAAAAAGACGCATTCGTAGCACTTATGTATATTCAAGATGGCGACTCTTTTTTTATACTTTCACTCTCTTATTCCGGCGATCGATTGGCAGTCAGGCAAGCACAACCCAACCAGAGAGAGAGAGCCCACATCTCACACGTTCACCATCATCATCATATAGAGAAATGGCCATACATAGGAACCTAGTCGATATCTGCCTCCAAACACCCTTTTTTTCTCTCCCTCGCCAAAAAACCTGTGTTTCGCTTCAACCGCACATCTCTATCGAAGAAGAAATTTATTCAAAAAAAATGGGTTAAAAAATCGCCATGAAAAGTGTAAAAAAAAAACTCCCTATCCTTAAAAAACATTCGGCCGGTGAATATATTTTTTTTTTTGCTCGCTTGTCTTTTCCTTGACTCGTTCGTTTTTTCTCTCTCCATTCTTCTTCTTCACGAATGACTGGAATGAAAGAGTGATCGTGTGAGTTCCATCGTTGACGCCTTGTGCGTACGTGGAAACAGAGAGAAACGTACGTACATATACACAGTACAACATTTTCGCCTATACGAGACCCAAAACCCAGCAGTCCATACCAAGAAAAAAAACACACACCCCCTCCGTATACACGAGATACCTCACTCTTTTTTTATATATCTATCTTCTTTTTTTTTTACTATACACAGTGTAGAGAGATATATACCAAACCGCTTTTTTTTTTCTCCAGCTTTCTCCACCGTCTTCTTCTTTCGTTGGGTTCTCGCTGCTGCTGTTTCTTCTTCTCCTCTCCTATACAATCCTTCTCCATTTGAGATCAGGGTTCGAAAACCCCAAGGGTTGAAAGAATCTCATCATCATCCACCAGCACCACCCACACTCACGTTCTCCAACAAAAGCATATAGAGAAAAAAAGAAAGAATGAAGAAGAAGACGACGAAGAGCGGAGGAAAAAAATAAAATAAAAAAAAATTGGGTAGTGGTAGAGAGAGAGAGCTAGAAGAGAGTGTCAGAGATGCCTCGTCCCTTTTATATTTCAGAGATCCATACACACGTTTATCTAGATAGAAAATCAGCTAGGCTAAAGAAATAAATATATATAAAAAAAAATACTCCTTTATCGCCAACTTAGAACGAACCCGGAGTTTTTTTTTTTTATAAGACGGAGCAACGTCGTCGCCACCTTGACATTTCTATCCGTCTCTTCTCTCTCCTTTTTTTTTTTTTTTTCTTCATTCTTTCCTATCCAACTTTTCAAGTTGACCGCTCAATAAAATAAATGATAGACATAAACAGCCTGAGAGATCACTCAAGAATAAACAGTCTTATTTCTTTCCTCCTCCAAAAAAAAAAATAAATAAATAAAATGAAAAGTGTGTATCTATTTCCCCCTCCTCAAACTTTTTTTTTTTTTGGTGTGTACGGTACTATTTTTACGACGTATTATACTGTACTTTTCGTTCTAATAATAATAATACTTTTTAGTTCGAGAAAGTTTTCGTCGAAATAATATTTTTCCTTCCGATAAATCCGGTATTAAATCTTTTTTTTTATCAAAAAGTTTGAAAATTATGTACCTCCGCGATGTTTCAAAACGAAAAATAATAATTACAGTGAAACTCTTAATATTCGTCCTGTTTGTTTTTTTGTAGAAATTTTGGATTATTATTCGTAACCCACCTTTGACTAGCGAGTTATGCGAGAAAAATGCAAGTTTTCATGGAGAAATGGTACCCAAACATCGCTGTAGTTAATCGGCGTATCAAATCATTTGACGAGAACGAGTTTGGACACTTTCGGAAAATTTTTCAAAACAAAACAAAACTACCAAATAAAAAAAAAACATAAAAATCTCCGACATAATAATAAAGCATTATTGAGTACATTTTCAATGATTTCCGAGATCGATTTTCGAGTAATATACTGTATTATTATACTGCATGTTTTTTTTTTTTTGTCAGAAAATGTATACCGTAATGAAATATTCAGGGTGATTAAACCACTTTTAATTAGATCCTGAGGGAAAAAATTTAATTCGATATTCTTCCTCTCCTCAGGAATAGATTAAAGACGAATATTGTCGTAACAATGCGCTTTAAAATTAATTTAAAAAAAAAATGACTCGCGTAATAATAATAATGTAATAATATTAAAACCGTAGCTATTACTTTTAATTAGTCGAGCTTCGTTTAACTAAAATTTACTGTACTTTAATTTATTAACAACGAGTTACACCTATATTCGACTTTAATTTGACGTTTTAACCTAACACTCTCCCAACCCCGCTTTTTTTTTTTTTTAGTTAGTTAATTAAATTAAATAGTTAAACTGACGATAAAATCAAACCTAGACATGAACTAAATAAATAATAAAATATAGATATATATAATATTATATATAGCGTAAACACGAACAATAAACGCCAATAAAAAAGCAATTAACAAAATAAACAACTTTTTTTTTTTTCCCTCCGCATTTTTTTTTTTGCTTGCCATTAACTTTTTTTTTTTTTAAATAGCTGTGATTAATCAATGAGAATAAACACACGGCTCGAATGACAGTTACTTTCAAAACAAACTTAAAGACGAGAAAAAAAAAATAATAAGAGAAAGAAAGAAGAAGAAAAAAGAAAAAGAAAAAAAAAATTGTAAACAAGAATTTTTGAGCGTGTAGTACTACGATAGGTTGACATGGATTTGTCTCGGCGTCATGACAACGGCTGCCGTCGAGAAAGCACCGTCTGCGGCACCAAAGAGTTGAAGCGTCGTAAAAACATAAACATTGTATACCCCCAACCACGTAAAAACCCGAAAGGGAAGGGAGAGGAAAAAAAAAACTACGACCAAAAAAAAATTTCAAGATTTCAAAAACAACAACAAAAAAATTCGACTCGTCTAAATTAATTTTAAAAAAATTAAAAATATTAATTATTACTTCATTCAAAAAAATAAATACATAAACGAAAGAGAGAGCGCCGTTTCCAAAAACTTCTCCGCGGTAGAACACACGTCTATGACCGCGGCGCCGCAAAATCTGTTGCTGCGACAAAACTTAAAATAAACTATTTCTCACCAAAAAAAAAAATTTATCATAAAAAAAACGAAAGAAAAAAAAAATGGCGTGTGGAAGGGTAAACAGCGTAAAAATCCAACCCATACACGCGTTAACCCCTTTTTTTTCTCTCTTCCCTCACCATTGACATCTAACGAGCGTAACAATTCCAACTTTGTTACAAATCACCGGGAGAGAAAAAAACCAAAAATTTTTTTTTTACTATTTTTTTATAACAGCCATGTTTTCTTACCTTCCTGTAATCGATGCTTGAAACGTGTAAGTTAATCATGCAAAAGCAGTAGTATGAGTAGTAGTATTCGGCGGTCTCAGCCCTGCTGCACCGTCTACGTCCTCCATCTTGGATGCATTTACGTATATAGAATTGTATATGTAATGTTGGTGTGTATAAAAAAAAAAATGTCAGTAGAGTCTCGAGAACTGCTATAGGGTTGTGGCAGTCAGCAGGTTGAGAAAGCGTGAGAGCGACAACACTGCGAGAGAGAGAGAGACGATGACTTTCTCTCTAACACTCACGCACACACATTCACTCTTTCACACACAATGTCGTTTTTTTTTTCTTCTTTCCAACCCAAAAAAAAATATATATACTTCTGTAGTTTTTTTTTTTTTTTCACTCGCGGCTTGTCACTTTTTCTTTAAGATTTTCTTTCGGTCTTTTCGCGAAACGAATAATTCTTTAATACTATTTCTCTCGGCTCAAAAAAAAAAATATAAATGTTAATATTACTTTTCTCTAGTAGTAGCAGTCGAATGAGAGAGAGAGAGCACACGCGCTTCGCGCCAAACACAATCACGAGAGCCCCCTGTTCGCATAATCGCACTCCACCGAAAGCATTTCCCAACACACAACACTGCCGCTGCTAGATTGTGTGGATATCAAAAGCGCTTAGTTTTTGATTACTAGGCGTGATTAAGCGAAAAACGCGGCGACGCGGTCTAAGCTAAAAAGCAAGCAGCAGCAGAGCAACCGAGACAACCCACAGAGAGTATATGTATGGAAGTTGGAAAGGAGAAAGAGAGAGAGAAAAAATAGAATATAAAAAAAGCTCCGCCACCCATCCACCTTTTCTTCTTTCACCCCCCAAACCCCTCTTTTCTCCCCCGAAAATCCTTCACACGCACATGACGGGGGTGCGCAGCTAGGCAAAGCTACTCATCTACGCCGCGCTGCTTCTCTACCATGATAATGGCGAATAAAAAAGTTGCGAGAGAGAGGGCGGAGTCCTTTGGTTTCATTCTCGCCTGCCTGCCGAGGCTTAGTTCGTGTGGACTGTGGTGCGTTCGAGCCGTCAAACTCCTGCGAATAAATAATTTACTTACAAATTTCGATACTCCTAAATTATTATTTATTTAAGAGAATGCATTCCCGAGAAAACTTTTGAAAATGAATTTCAAACTTTTTCCAAAATTCAGCGGTTGGTGGTTTTGAGGCTATTTGGCAGTGGTCTGCATAAAGCTACCAACCTCAAAAATTTGTCTAGTAAAATAATCAAATCTTCATTACGTAAAAACCTACCAAACCTCAAGCTAATGTGCCAATAGTTGAATTTGTAGAAAGCTACCAACTCACTAAGACATTCCAATGAGTTGGTTGCTTTTTAGTGAATTTCAGAATCTGTTGTTTTTTTTGTTTTTTTTTTTAAATTTTGTATTTACTGATATTAAAAAAACTTTTAAGGTGAAATAAACGTTTTGTTTGGTCTCCTTATGCTTATGACGTCATTCAAATATTATTATAATGTGTAAGGGAAGAAATTTTTGAAAGCAAATAATTTGATAAAAAAAAAAAATTTTCTGATGTCATTTCATATTTACGGTTAATTAGTTCCCATTTTTTAAAAAAAAAAATGTTTATAGTAAACAAAAATTATAAGTCTTACGTCATAAGAAGTTGGGTTAAGCATAAAAATCAGCAAAAAAAAAAACTTAACCACAAACTCAATTAGTGGAATCTCAATTTTTCACAAACGGTGCAATTAAATCGAATTTTAAGAAATAACATTGAAAGTGTGAGAAAAATTGTAAATGATAATTAAATTATTAACATTTTTATCGATTTGGATAATTATTATTGCTAATAAAATTAAAACCCCAACCGTGATTGGAACAATAATTAAGATGTAAAAAAATATTTTAAAATGGAATATTGCATTTTCAGGAAATTTTTGAATAATTTATGAAAATTGCAAAATTCAGATATTTATCATGTTTATAAAGCTAAAAAAAAAAAAGTTTTATTACATTTTTTTCTTTTTTTTTTGCATTTTTTATTATTATTACTGTACATGTATTATAAACTATTATTATGCCCACATTCAAATTTTTTTTAAAAATAAATTTGATTTTTATAAATTGATGTTTATAGAAAGTGGAAAAACAGGTAAGCATATTAAATCTTTTGAATATGTTGTTACTTTTTGCTACGTTCAATGTAAATTGCTGCCACACATTTTGACAGATTTACCTTTACGCCGAATATTATTTTTTTTTTAAAACCAAATTTTAAAAATTGTCAAGAGCTAAGCAATTTTTATTTAATGCAATAATTTCCATAATGATTGTGTGTACATTTCCATATGTGCGAAGCAAACTTTTCTTCCTACACAAGAGTCTCGAAAACAAAATTCTGTATTATTATTGCGAATGGAAGCAAGTAGCAGCGCCGATTAAACCACTCTAGTGCATGAGATAACGATTGCCAACCGCTCCTCCTCCTACTCTTAATCAAATATTGAAAACTATGATATTAGACATAGTAGGTCGTGGCCATCGCAAATAAGTGAGTGAGACTCAGCCTCAGACTCATTGTCCCCAAAAAAAGAATGACAAAAGATAAGAGAGACATTTTTAATAAACCACACACAATTCGCGTACTTACTATTATTTATTTTGTTTCATATAATTTAAAATTCATTTTTTTAAATTTAGTTTAAATAAAATCGTGGTATAGTAGTATACAGAGATATTTTGAATACAAGTATCCGGTCAGGTCAGGTCAGACACTTCATATACTGTACTACATTTAGAAGACCAAGTCTCTATTTCAAGACCACACTCACAGCGATGATAATTTTTATGAGTCAACATCTGAATGTGGTTGAATATAATTACAGAGTTCGAAATTCTTGATTACAATTTTTAGTAATAAAATTTGAATTAAAAAAGCGTTTGAATACATGTACAATTTTTAGTATGTCCCAAAAGTGGTCTCGGTACAGAGATTCAGCGGTATACACACGCAGACTGTATAATGTATTTATCAGGGTATACATTTACAATTTTTTTAAAAAAACTTATGGGACACCCTAATTTCATTAATCAATGAATTTCCAATCAGCAAAATATAAACTTTTCGACAAATAATATACTGACTTCAACGAAAAGCACGTGGATATACCCTAATTCGTTTAATGACCTTCTGCCTAATATTTTAAACCACTTTAACTGTAAGTAAAGTAAAAATTAGCAGTGTACTTAATAGTTTTTAGAATAATTCATGTACGTGATTGATATTTTTACTCAAACTTTCGCGTATATTTAACTTTACGCTGCAACGTTGATATTATTGTAACTACCGCATACAATTTGTTAATTATAATTAAAACTAGAAATTTCCGTTAACTACTAATTAAAGTAAAAACTTAATAATTATTATTATAAAATTTGACAATAATGTTGCGTTTTTCATAGTTTTGCATGCGAGTGTACTGTAAAAAAAAATATTATTGATTCGCGTGATCGATGACCTCGTGAGCAGCTGATCAATTGATTAAATTCTTGCTATGCATAATTATTATTTTTATTTTTCAATTCTATTAATCTACTCGTCCTTTCTCAAACATCCTTCTTAATCCTTATTAAATCTCACTCTTTTGACAACTCCTCTACTCGTTAACAAAACCCAAAATAACTGCCGACTCCATTCGAGAAAGAAAAAAAAAAAGGCACGTATTAAAATGAAATGGACTTTAGATTTTTTTCAGCTTTTATAATTAAACATAATGTATGTAAATCCACATAAAATCTAATTAATCGAATATTATACCATTTATTTAGGAAGCATTAATATGCAGCGTTGATATTATTTGAAAAGCACACAAATATAATATTAAATTTTTAACTTAATGCAGACATACTAAAAATAATATTATATTTATTTAACTCTTTAATGACAATAGCACCTAAATCAATATTATATTTTATACAAGTCATTCGCGCAAGAGTTAAAAATATATCGTTACAATACAACCGATAATCAAAAATTATTATCAAAAAATAAAATAAAACTTTGAAGATAATCGTAAAGCTATATTCTCACATGGAACAGAAACATTTTAAATAAATACTTTTTGATAAAATATTGTTTTTTTTTTTTTTTTTTTTTAAAAACCAGCATTAACTTTCTTGTTTGCAATTTGTCAGACAAGTCGTTGGATGTAATAAGTAGTTGGGAGTGTGAATTGGTGTTCAATCGCCAATGGAACGCACCCTTTCCATGGTAATTGAGCGAGGAAACATTAGCGATTCTGTTCACACCCGACGACAGCAGCAGCTACATTCGCTCAAACCTACAGCACACTGTACATGTACTACCAACGTAACACCACTGGCCAAAAATAGACATTATTACCACGCTCATGCTTACCAACTAATAATTGAAAATTATCGATCATTTTAAACTTGTTATATACATTTTTTAAATAATAAATAAAAATTTTGAAAATAACTTTATTCAATAGTTTTTTTTTTTTCTTCAGAATTTGGGATCAGGTGTCAGTTAAGGTACGCAACTTCATATTCTTTGAAAAAAAAAAAAAACTACGCAAATTGCGCAATTTGATTAAAAACAATCATGCAACTTAAAAGCATTTTGTTGCATGTAGCAGTATAGAGCTCAAGGCGCATGTGCAGCAACTTTTTTTTTAAAAAAAAAATCATTAAAAAAAATTACCGCTTTTTATTTTAATTTTTTTTTAAATAATAATTTTGTTTACCAATCAACGCTATTTAATTAAACTTCATATTTTAAATTAAAACTTTATTTTTAAATTAAAAAATAAAAATAATACAAAATTCGATACAGGTAGCCTAATTAAAATTTTGATAAAAATATTGAAAAACATTTTTTTTTATTTTTATCATTTTAAAAGTTAAATTAAAATTCTAAACTTTGTTAAAACAGTTTGAGCGTAAATTACTTCCGTTTTTTAAAAAGTTTAATTAAAATAAAAATATAAAAGTGGTTTTTATTTTTATTTTTTTCCCTTTAATTAATTTTCGCATAGTAAATTAATCTGAAATATCTCTATTTTCCTTAATTAAAAAAAAACTATATATGTATAATTTCCGTTAATACCGCGATAATAAAATGCCTAGTCGAAAAATTTCAAACAAATTTGTAAATGACACGCAAAAAAAAAAATTTAGTAAAAAAAGGTTTTCAAGCGTTCGACGCATGCGCGGTTTACAGTTTCTATTGAAGTGAATTAAGAGCTTGGCGAACGGAAAAAGCGATCTGTTTGCGCTTGGTAGCTTCTGCGAGCAATTTACAACTTGGGCTGTCTGCCGCTAGAGGGAGCCGGCCACCAGCTTGCAATAACATCGCCGTTCAAATTACAGCGGGGTTTAGATGGGTAAGGTAAACGGGCGAGTGGAGTGGCGAGTAGCTCTATCATCCGCTATTTTACCTTAGAAACGTTTATATAGGCGATTTTATTAACATTTTTAGGGATTTAAAAATGCTAATTAAAAAGTAAAAAAAAAAAAAAAAAAATAGAATAAAAGTACCGGTACCAAAAAATAAAATTCCCAGAAAAACTAATTTTTAATTGCTGAAAAAAAATCTTTTACAGTAATAACATGCGCTCAATTAAGCTATTTCTTTCCCATAATTATTTGCCACATTTAAAAAGGAACAAAAGCAAATCATTCTTAAATACTGGACATTGATTGTGGAATTTAATTACAGTAAAACCCGTTTACAGTGCGCCCGCTTATAGTGCGAACCCGCTTTTAGTGCGCTATTTTCCCGGTCCCTTGGACAACGCCATTAGGGCTTGTGTTTAAAAAAACTCTGCTTAAAGTGCTGCCTGCATAATACGCCCGCTTATAGTGCGCTCCACTTAAATGAACTTTTTTTTAAAAAAAAAATTACATGTATTTAAAATAAAGAAATTTTAAAAATTGTGAACTTTCTGGGCAGTTTTTTCGTGCCAATTACAGTATGCATGTATTTAAGAAAAGCTAAAAAAAAATATTGAATTAAAAAATATATTTTTGAGTAAATGTTTCGTTTCAGTCAGAAAATATTTTAGTTACAATTTCTAGCATTTCCCGGATATAGTGCGAAACCGCTTATAATGCGAATTTTTTTCGGTCCCTTGAATCGCACTATAACCGGGTTTCACTGCCATTTTCGATATTCGCCATGTTTTTTCTTGTTATTATCGTTGCTACAGGCGTGAATACATTTAAAAAGGGAAAAAAAACCCAAATTGAAGTGACTTCAACTTTTTCCTATTGTTTTCTTCTATTTTCGTTAATTTTTGCTTAATAAAAATCTTAGTTTTTCTGAAATAAACTCGCTATTTTGTAGACAACAGCAAATCTGGGCGAGTCGACCAGCTATACGACGCGTGTAGATTTGGCTTAATTTTTGGCAATTGACCACCGCCACTCACGAAATTGACCAGCAGCTGGAAGGAAGGGTGAGGAGGGTGGGTTGCACCTGTGCGATAACGATTCGTGATAAAAGATAAGGAAGTACATGTATCGGTGGTGTGTGTGTCCAGCCGTCCGTGACCTACCTCCAGCTTCTCCTTTCGCTTCGAATTAAATTCGGATCAAAAACGCATTAATATGAAATATGGTAATAATAATGATGCTAGATGATGATGATGAAGCTCGGAATAAACACGGCCTTCCGACAACTTCCGCTTTATTTAACAACCGGATGCGAATTGACCAACAATTAAAAAATATCAATGCGGCTATAAAAAAAAATTGATATTATTATTTAATAATAATAATAAGATGAGCGCCCATTTGTTTCACACCATGACGTCTAAAGCCGCTCCTTCAATTTTTTTAAAAAAATAATAATCAATTATTATTAATTTTTTTATTTTTTAAAAATTTTTTCTCAATTATCATTTTAAACGTTTTTAAAAGGAAAGGATTGTTTTTTTTTTCTTTTCATTTTAAATTTAATTATTGATTTATACAGTATTAAATTTTACGATCAATAAAATATGTGAACACAGTGCATGTATTGTATCATATTATTAGTTGGACTTTTTGAATGTTATTGAGTGTTTTTTCGAGTTTGATGAATATTTTTCGAACTTAATAAAAATTTTTCGACTTCGGTTTATGTTTTTTTGAAGTTTATCAAGCGCTTATTTTCGAGTCCAGTAAGATTTTATTTTTAAATTTAGTCTTTCCTCGAATTATTATTTTTATTGTTAAAGTGGTTTATTGTCATTAGAAAAAAATGCATTCAAAACAAACATGTTTTTTCGAGTTTAATAAGTGCTTTTTCGGTTTCTTGAAGTATTTTATCCGATTTCAGGGATAGTTATATCGAGTTTAAAAAGTGTTTCTTTCAAGTTTCTACGAATTCAGTCAATGTTTTTGCGAATTTAAAAAGTGTTTTTTGGAGTTTAGTGAGCATTTTTTCTCCCATTTAGAAAACCAAATTTTAAAAGCGATTAAAAAAAGTTGTAATTATTGTCCTAAACTTGCCCTCGTTTCAAATAGAAATGGCGTTTTAATCGTAACACCCTACGCTCGTTTACACGTTTCATCCCGGAGGAGATGACGCTAAATTTGCCATTATGCACGTGGCCGACGCCAAAGCTCGTTAAAAATCAAATTACGATAATTATCATTTCATGCATTAAAATTTTTTTAATATTATACTGTATATTTAACTGAATTGCAACCAATTAAAATATGTAAATTTAAATAAATAACCTATTAAACTTCAAAATAGTTTTATTATTGTTAAGACAAAAACATTTTTTTTATATATATACTGTACATGTATATATTTTTGGCATTGGTCAATCGAGTGGACGAGTGCAGCAGCAAAATGTTCGCACGTGTGAAATGGGAGGAGAGTAAAATGTACGTGATATTGCATCATAATTATGTTTATCATTTTTTTTTTTTTGCTTACTGTGCACGTATTTTTTAATTAATATATGAAGCCATCAAAAATTTTTTTTTTCTTCCCCTCACTTCTAAATCGCTAATACCGGTATTAAATAGCGATAGACATTATTCACTTTTGAGATAATTACGCTTCAAATCGCTTTTTTATTGCTTTCATAATTATTAAAATTAGCAAAGTTTACGTAATAAAAAAAAAATATCAGTGAGCGAATGAAATAAATTTTGAAAGAAAAAAAGCACGACTTTATTCATTTTTAATAATTTTTTTTTTTTACTTCGCTAAATTTAAACTGTCTTACTACGAAATTTTTAGTTTGTAGCGATTATCACCTTGGAAACAAATAACTAGAAAAACTGGTCAAGTGTATTAATTTTCGTCAAATTTTAGTTAAAGCATCATCAATTAAATATAGAAATGTGTACTATTCAATTTCCTAGCATTGTATCGCAATAATTTTTGCCTAATAGAAATTCATCGAAAAAAAAAAACGCGTTAATCACCAAACCCAAACGTCGTTTGGTGCAATAATGGTATACCATTCGTGGCACAATTTTGTTTAGGTAACCCTGGTTTAGTGAACTTTGTTTAAAGCACTTATCATAGAAATGATGTTAACATGTAGTAGTAAAAATGCTCATTTAAATACGGTCATTTTGCATATGAATACATTTGACTTATCAAAGTACTGTAGTCAGTAAAACTAGTATGTGTTTTTGCCACATGAAAAACGCTTATTAAATTAATGTTAACGCTTTTTCCTGGAACAGAATTGTCGTACCCGAAAAAGTACAAGTACACTGGAACCTCGATAATCCAAATTCCACTAATCCGAACAACTCGATAATCCAAACAGCCCTTTTAAAGAAAAAACCCGAAAAAA
>JAQGAY010001478.1:0-14128 GCA_034698085.1 Polydesmus angustus | reverse complement strand
TTACACGACTTCAACATTGTGGTATTGTTGTACTGTAAAATAATAATGTGTGAGGAGAAGAAACCTAAATGCGATGTTGTTTACGATACAGTTGTTCCTTAGCAAAAAAAAAATAAATAAATAAATAATAAAAAAAAGACTATTGTACGTTAAAAAGAAAATTAAATTTATCTCGAATTTTATATCAAGATTTATTATAAGCTGTATAAATATTTCTCCGAAAAAAAAAACGGTTCGTGTCAAATTTTGTTATCAATGTTTTGAAATATCAAGAGGTAAATCGAATTTAAGAAGCAACAAAAAAAAAAAAGTTTTGGACCTTTTCCGTTATAAACCCGCTACTTTTTGAGAGCTCGTAATTAGTTTATAAAAACCAAACTTAAGATAAAAAAAATTTACGTGTTCTGATAGAGGCTAGCGTGCAACGAGAAAGGTTCAAAAAAATTTGATCTCCAGCAAAATCTTATTTTAACTTATTCGATTTTAGCATATTACTAAAAAAAATAATAGCCCAAACTTTTTAAAAGTTTTGACGTACAGTAACATTGTTAAATGTTTATTGATTTAAAAATTTTTTTACAGAGCTTTTTTATTATTACAGTATTATATCGTAGATCAAAAAAGGTTAAATGTAACCTAAATGGTAGACCTACATGTATACATGTACTGCACAGTATACATTATTATTTCGTTAAAATCTATCGGAAAAATTTTTTTGCTCGGTTTTTTTTTTTTGGATGGATCGTTTGTGACGTTAAAAGTATTATAAATTTAAAAGAAAACATTTTCGAGTTTTCTTCGAAAATTGTGTTTAATAAGAAAAAAGACGAGATGAAAAATGACAAAAATATTCAGTCATCTTTATCTCAATGTTATCCGTAAACTCGCTCTAATGAAATGAAATACTCGCTGTTTTTGGAGATTAAAAAGTATAAAAACTTGTGTTTGTAGCGGAAAAATGGATATTTATAAAAATATAGATAATCGGTTACAACAAACCAACAAAAAAAATGTATTTACGCGAAACTATGTTGTAATTTATTGATTCGAATTATGTACTGCCGGTAATTATTATTATAATTATGTACCCGTTTGTAATTTTCCAAAAAAAAAAAAAAAAAAGATAATTTATGAAAATATTTTTAAATTTCAAATTTTGTGAAAGATGTTTATAACAAGTTTTTAATGTTAAATCCTTTCCTCCTATCCTCTAAAGCAAAAAAACAAGTATTACTGTATCCTCAATCGAATTCACGGATATAAAAAGAAGAAAAAAAAACGTGTAACTTTTGATTGTGTATATTTCCAACCAACACACAACGTTACGAACTTACGATGTATTATGTTGTACAAAAAGTTGAAAATAAACACTTCTAAAATTAGCCCAATTCTCTTTTCAAAATGTAAATACAGTAAGTTTATACCAAGTTATCATAACAAAATCCTGTTCAACAACAACACCTTCACAGAATTTTCTGCATTCGAAATTCAACTATTTTTACCTCGTAGAATCGCCGAAATTTCGCTCCATTCATCGCTCATGTACTCGTAGAACCGTTATACAAAACTTACAATAATTATTATTATCAAACTAATTTGTAAAAAAAATATTATTAACGTCTTACCTTTACTTCTTTGTCGCTTTCATTCCTTATGCGCGCCTTACTTCAGCCACGTGTATCATTAGAATTTGACGTCGTTACAATTATGTTGCATTCTCTCGCTCCAACTTGATTGCATAAGATGAATCAACTTTGTTAATTAAAACACCGTATCAATTTTGATAATCGTTTTATTATAATTATTAAAATCAAGAAATAATAATTATAAAACTTTAGCTTCACCGGATTAAAATTGAAGCTATAGCAGACGACTCACACGACAAAATTTTATGGGATTTCTCAATGGAAATCAGCTGACTGGAGACGAGCGTCATCGTGCCATCCCAAGGTTTTATTAACTTTATTTTTTAAATATTTCTTTACTAAGCTTATTTACTTTGTTTTTAACTTTTTAAATTATAACTATTTACTTGTGAATAAAATATTATTACAGTAGTTTAGTGTTAAAAAGAATAGGATATAGAGCCTCGAGTCTTTTGAGTAGGCACCGGTAATGCAAACAGATGTTGTAGGAAGAGAACAGCTTGACGCTATTTATGGCGCGGTATAATTGAAGATTTTGATACTTTTAAGTTTAATAGGAACACACAGTAACTTAACTGTGCGTCCATGAACAATCATAGTCAATGCCGAAGTTGAAATTTTGTATTAATGATCTGACACTCGAACAATCTTCATGGCAAAAAATTATGATAAATCTAAATACATGTAGCCTAAGCCTACAATATTTACTCGCTCGATGACACTAAAATATTACTCCGTATTAAATGAAAGTGTGATAAGCATAATAATTATTACACGTGAAAGGAAGCGTTACCACTGCTGTTAATTTAAAACCGTGACGTTTAATCTCATATCACTATTAAGCTTCTTGTGATGGCAAGTGTTCTCTGTTGCCTTCTAAGTGGTTTTAAAGTTTCCTGCTACGCCAATATTTTTTTTGCAGATACATCGGCGTGCGACCATGTTAGTGCAATGTTAAACGTGAAACAGGGTGTCTTGAAGGAAATTTCTTGCGAAAGAAAGGTTAACTTCGATTGACATTCACAGAAGATTTGAAGGACATTACAGGAAATCAGCTGGGAGCAAATTATTTTACCTTGCCGTACACTTTTGACTTTGCACCTAACACATCATTATAGGAGTTCATCAATTGGAGTTTTAGCATTGATATTTTTAATGTTGCATTTGCATGGTTGCACATTATGTTGTTTAACAAACGATTGAAGTGTTCTGCAACCTTAAAACCAAAGATCGCTACGTTAAGTAATAGGGAATGCTTGCTACAAACCAACGTAATGAGGTGGAATTGCGCTTGGAGCTCTTTTTTTTCTCTTGAGACTAAAAGTCTACACTCTCAAGACTTCATTTCAATCAAGATTTACGTTTCTTTCAACTTTACCCATGATCACAATATTTAAATGATTTACAGTAGTATAAGACACGCAAGCACTTTTTTTTTAAATAATAAAATAAAATGTTTATTATTGTTTTTGATTCGATTTAAAATAGTTGTTAAAACTCACATTAATTTTTTTTAATGCTTAACATTAATTTTTTTTAATGCTTAACATTACCGTAATTTATTCCACCAGAAATGATGGGTGTTCAAAAGTACAGAATTTACCACTCGTGAACTGTAAAATTATATAATATAATCGTAAGAAGAAAAACGTGGAGAGGGGAAAGCAAATAAATTTGGTAATTTTAAAGCAAACACGTAGCACGATAGCATTAATTAACAACGTACATTAACATTTGACGGTAAATAAATCAAAATCCGATACAGCATTTCAATCTTGAGTATAAATACTGATATGCTACCGGAAAATTGCATTAACTGACTAATTACATTACATAAAAAGCACTCTACATCCAGTGACAAAACTGATATCTTACACAAATGGTATTGCCTAATTACACGTTTCTAGGTTTCAAAAACTTTGTGTTATTACTGATATCGAATTATTACTTAGGACTTACCAATACTTCAATCAAGCTGCAATTCATACGCACTACACTCCCGGACACCAAAACTGTAAATGGTGGAGTGACAGATTTTGGTAACAATATTTCCGACTCTTATCGAGCTTTAACAAGCGAATAGCTTTCATCATCTTAAAGATCAATTTTGTATTGGTAACAGAAAACGTGCAATTACACGTTTAAATATGCAAATGTACATTGAACAAGCGTTTTCACTTAAGCTTACATTTTTGTTTACAACATTAAGGTGACAAGGGGAAATAAATTGCAAACATTTGATCACAGTTTACACTAAGCAGAATAAATTAACCATAATAATAATTATAAACATCTTTCAATAGTTTACAACGATCTTTAAACTGTACAATGTACATCAAGTAACCTCTTTTATAAGCTCTTGATTATGTAAACACTAAAATAATTCAAACTTAACAATCTTCCTTAATTTATACGAGTACATTAAACACGTTAAATATGGAATCTATTAAAATGTTTGGTAATATTTTTAAAAAATAATTCCTGACATACAAAAAAAAAAAAAAAAAAAAATTTCGTTTACAAGTAGATTTGATTAAAATAAAATAATGTAAGACGACGATACTGGTAAACAAAACTTTTGATTTTCTTCATATACATTAATTAAAATTTAGCCATTAATATATGTATTCGATAAATAGACGCTATCAATAACATAAATCTATAAATATTACAATAAAAAACAATAAAATATCTGTAGTTTATAGCTATACAAAAGTAAAGCTCTACATTTTAAAATATTCCCTGAAAAATATTCTTTGCAATAATATGGGTATAATTCTGAGCTCCGATATTGTAAATAATCATTCATTAAACTTCAAGATAAATTATACATAATACGAATATGTTAAAACTTCAAATGCATTCAACGTACTTACACTTCATCTAATTTATGCTACGGTAACTGTATAATTCCGTTTGTGAATCCTCTAAATAGTTTTTCTTTGGACGTTTAATAAATCGAGGCAAATGTTGTGTTGCATCCTCTAAGGGTTAATCAATAATCTAGTTAGCTAAGTAACACTACCGGAATGGTTAAACATTTCCGAATCCAATTTATGTAGTGTTTCCGTCTGCCGTTACATTTTTCTTTTCTGATACCGACGACGACTGCTGCACTTTAGATTTTTCTAGAAGCTCCGACATCTGCAGTAAAGTGCTTTCTAAACTCATGGCAAACATTTCGCTGCTCGTATCGTCGTCGCTGAAAAACGAAGATACGCAAAAAATGATTTTTTCTGGTTGAAGATTGTAACTGACGCCGTAGCCGTTAGAAACCACCGGTCCGTAGCCCATGAAAGATTCGCCCTGAGTCGTCACCTGCAATTTCAAGCGTTAAAAATGGCTGAAAATTGAGCTATCGGCATATCATTCTTTTGTACCTGACTAGTAGACAAAGCAAAATGATTGGAGATTCGAAAGCTATCATCGGTGAAAATTTCTGGCGTTGGACGACCGAGCTGTTGAGCCATTTCTTTTAATCCTAAAAGATGGCAATCGATTCCTTGGCCATTCACGTTCTAAACATTATAAAACAATATAAAAATAATTGTTACTATGCGAGTTTGAACCAAAGAAAAATTATTGTCGGCATTAATAACATTAAAATCGCCGTTGAGTAGCGATTGCACCATCGCGCTTCAAACAGCTGATGGCAATGATATGGTTGCCTAGCAACGCTTTAAGGATGCTGTTCCATTAGTAGTGTTTCAAATATTTTAACACTGCATAGCCTACATAGTACAGCTATAGACGAAGTAGCTTAAAATTAAAATTTTAATTATCGTAGCATAATTACTGTGTACCGGTATATTAAAAGATATTTCGTCTCTAATGCAGTATGTTTTTATTATGACGCACAATATTTATTCACTCGCAGTTTTTTTAAACATTTTTTTTAATACTGTATTAAATAAGAAAATTTTGTATCTAGTAATTGTCATAAATGAAACTTTTCTTTTTTTAAAAAAAATTACTACGTATAATGTTTGTGTTTTGCATTAATTTGTTACTGAATTTGCTTTTTCTGATATAAAAAAATTTTAATTTTAAATTATTTCTCTATTTCTAAAATAAAAATTTCAAGTGTTATATTTTGACTTACGTAAGCCATTATTTCAGTTTGGGTTTGAATAGCTTGTTTAAAATAAGAAGATTTATCTTCGTCCTGATTAAGAAAAAAATTATTAAATAATTATAAAAGTTAAAATCCCAATTTAAATAAAAACATTACTGTAATATCGTTGTCTCCGCACATAGCTTGAACCCATTTGAGAGCTTCAGGAGTTGCCGCTCTTATGTTATCCACTCTTCCTAGACGAAATCTTCTGGTTGATGCGCTCTACAATAACAGCGTGTTGGAAATAACAATTCTACAGATCAATTTTGAAAAGAGAGATACCTCGTACGTAGAAACCAGCTTTCGATGGACCCTGAAACATCACAAACACCCGGCATATTTAATATATCATATATGTACTGTATTAATAAAAATAACCTAAAACGTATCAATAATTACTTATAAAACGTTAATTGAAGAGCCAACTGCACGAAAACATCCGGGCTGACTTTGTTAGCTTTGGGATATTCTTTGCCATATTCACGAAATTGAAGAACGTAAAAGTTTAAATCTTCGCCTAATCTTAAAAATAGCAAAACTAGGATCAAAGTATTAATATTGATACAAGCAAACTATTTCTCGCTTTGTACAAGCAGTGTTTGCTTTTATAAACAAATTAATTTAAAAAAATAATAATAAAATCAACACAAAACGATGATAAAAACTATAAAATTTTAATAATAATAATATAAGTGCTGTGTAATTTACCTTTTTTATTATTAAATAAATTATTACGGTACATTTAATATTTAAATTAAACTTTACAAAAACAAAAAAGAAAAACTTTTAGTAGAGGGTTGTACTACTTTGCAAACACTGCCAGAAAAATCAGGCTTTAATTTAATATTCCATTTACTTGTCTAGATTGTGAATGGCACTGTTAATAGCTTCGTCAATCTCGGTACTAATTTTCCACGCCAGCTTTATTGGATTAACAATGATAGATGAGCGTTTTTGTTGGACATCATCTTTAACTTTATTTCCAGCTCCCTCCAGGCTAAACGACGTAAAGAAAACACAAAATACATCTTACGAGTTAATAAGAAATTAAATAGTTTCTATTATTAACGAGTTGACGCTTTTCTCTATCTAGCACGCACGAAAGATAAACACAACAAAAAAACAAAAAAAAAAACCAACTTACAAATCTCGTATGAGTTGGTCCATGAGTTGGATGACGACAATTCCTTCGGCCGGAGAGTGTTCGTAACACAAGCCGCAAGTTCCATCAGGGCTGAAAATCAACTAACCCCGTTGGAAAATTAAAATATAAGTGGAAAAGCGTATTTTTATAATTGTTAAAGTAAACTTACTTGAAGTGTTTGATCAAACCATCGATTGGGACTGTTGAATTTGGAACCTCCGCCGCACAACATCTGGATGGCTTTATTCACGTCGTTTCGAATTCGTTTTCTGGTTAAATCCGGATCGTAACGTTGATTGAAAGAGAGTGGTAAAGGGTCATCGATGCAGATAACAAACAAACTAGTTTCAATCGATTCCAGGGATTCTTGATTAATTTTATCTGAAATTTAATTTTAAAAAAATAAAAATTTAGATTCTGCATTAAAGTCTTGTCAGCTCCGGTTTTACTTTAAACATTTAATATCGAAGTAGCTTATAGTGTGTCCGTAAATATACGAAGCTTTTAAAAAACGAATAAATCAGTCAAATTTTAATGAAAGTGAATTAATTTTTTAATATTTACATACAACAACACCTCCGATTTAATGACAAAAAACAATTTTTAGAATATGACCTCTACAACTGAGTCGGCACGTGCAAACGTGCTCACACGCTCACTTTGACGGCTAACGCTCTCGCGGACTTCCAGCCTGCAGCTGCCGACTGCATCTCGGCACGTGCCGGCATCTACCATAGAATCAATGCAAATTTTCTCAAATTCTCTTATGCGCATTATTACGTGCCGACTCAGTTGTAGAAGTCACATTCTAAAAATTGTTTTTTATTATTAAATCGGAGATGTTGTTGTAAGTAAACATAAAAAAAAAATTCATTTTCATTAAAATTTGATATTTACGGACACACTATATTTTCTAATTTCAAAAGCGAACACGAAAAATGTCTCTTTTTTTTCTTCTTATTTTACGCAATCGTTGTAAAGCTGAAGATGACACGGACTAATTTATCTGTTATTCTCTGTCATGAACATTTGAATCGTCGTTGGCGTGAGCATTCTCTGGAGAACCATGAGGAAAAATTGAAGGGTAGAGGGGGGCTTTTTACGATCGCCCGTAGCTTGCAATCGAGATAACTTTTGTTCTTCTTTCTCATCCACCTGCTTTTACCGACAATCTATTCCTTATTTCTCCGGTCTCCCTCTTTTACGCGCGCAAAATCCCCACAGGAATTGTACGCGGTAGACAGGAGTTGCGCGCGATCGCGAAGAAGCATTACAGACGGATCATTCCGAAAGATCTGTCATCGATATTCAAGCACTAATACGATTCGTGCTATGTGATTAAGTTGAAAATTGTGTTGAGACAGAAAATCGCCGTCGCGCGTTCGGTTTTGATAAGTGGCCTTTCATGCACCTTGCGATAGTGCAATTAATTTTCCCTCCACAAAAGATGTCAATTTTTGTTGCCATTAATTAATTTATTTTTGAATCTTAAATCAAAGGAAATACAGTAGTCTTAAAAAGTTTTAAGAGAACTATATAATATAGAACCACCCGGCTAAACCGCAATTTCTTACCACATTTCACCATGACAACCGACAATTTTGAATAAATAAAAAAAATGAACGCTTCGCGGCAACAAATTTGTTTAATTCTACGCTTCAAGAAAAATAAAATTGCTTACGCGACCTTAAAAAAAATGCTTCCACTTAAAAAAAACACTCACCGAAAATAGAATTATCAGAAATCCTATCTCTTGTTAACAAAAGTTGAGACTTAAAACGTAAAAAAAAATTATTTAAACTACTGAGTGAAATGTATCCAAACAAAAATATTTAACTGCAGATAAATTAAAGAAAAATTGAGATGGCGCATAACCACCTAAAGAAAATACCTTCAAACGTTCGTATATAAAATTAAATTATAACAAATTAAATATTGTAAATTAATTTAAAAAAATGTTTAAATATTCCACAAAAAAAAATTTTATCGGATTTAGAGAACATAGTATTACGAGTAGGCTACTTGCAAGCTAAAAGCAACCCCTAATAGTAGCGTACAGTGCTATACATGAGTATGTACAGTTGCCTAAGCAAAGGGGGTCAATTTATAAGTTTATGGGGAAAAAAGGGATTTAACAGTTTTAAAGAAAAATAATTTTAAAAACCTCTCGGTATGCGCGATTTTACTATAATTAAGCATTTGAGCTTTCAACTGCCTATATCATTATGTGGGTATGCGAAAGTTTAAAATACAGCAATTATAGTCCGGATTTGAGAACCGAAATCTCAATTCCGTATTTACTTTCTTAGCAAAGCTTTTCTCAAACGCAATTATTTCCGCGCAATACAAAGAATTTATGTACAAAAATAATTTAAAATATAAACTTTTTAGTAAAATAAATACAAATCAACCTTTACACTTTCAAAAATCAACCTCAATATCAATTAATAACGCTTAAATCTGATATACTTTACTGATACGTGTATTTAAAACTCAATCTGTAATCAGTGCCACTCAATTTCATAGAGCCAATAATAAACATTTCGAATATATTAAAAACATATTTGCAACTACTACCGTACCGGTATCTCAAGTTTTCCGAGCTAAGCAAATTTACCTTGCTTTATATTTAACAGATATTATGCCGATAAAAAAACTAAATATTAACTCAACCCGAAGTACGCTCAAATTAAATTCTGTTTTTCGAGCCGTTTATTGCGTAGAATTCGACGTGGGAAAAAGCGTATAATCTATGAAAATAGCAACGGACCTAAGTTTATTGATCCGAGGTCTCAACTGCATCGCATCTTCTAAGACGATCTGTGCTCTTCCGCGCGCTTCGAAATAGATCTATTTTTTTTTCTTTTTCCGAACGTATATACAATACGTGGGTGGAATCATTAATTTTAAGGGCTGCGCAAAAACGTCGTGTTTTTTTTTATTTTTTTTATTTGCATTATTATAAGTTGACCCAATTATTGATTCGAGTATGGAAACTTCAGGCGTTAAGTTGTACAGCAAACAAAATGTAAGTGCAGGCCTCTTGAACAATACAAGAGGAATAAGAGAATAAAATAGAAGGAGGAAAATTTAAGAGGAGAAATTCATCTAATCGGATTAATATTGAAGAATGAAGTTGCGGGTTATAAATAGGAAACCGCAACATTTCGTCGTTTTTTGTTGTTGTTGTTGTCGTTCTCCTCGTGTAAGCTATAGTGAATAATTATATCGAAAGCAAACGTGGTTTTTATTTTTATTTTTTTTTTATATATATATTTTTTTTTCCATTTCTCATTTTCCTTTCCATTTCCTCTCCACCCATGAAGAAAGTGGGGGGCGAAGACATCAAGTGTTAGGTGGGCGGGAAACGTCTTCTCCGAGGAGTTTGTGCGGAATCATCGTTCGCAATCGCAGCATCCAATCGGAATGTGGATGGGTGGTTCCCGGATTTGGACTATTTCGTCCGCGCGCAGCACCGAGCGAAAGAGAAGACGTAGTTCGGTCGTGTTCGTGATTGGTGAATCAAAGTTACAACCCTTTGAACGACGAGCGCGATCGATATTTGCACCTTTTTCTTCATTGTTTTAATGTTTTGTAATCACAAAAGTGCGCAATTCTAAATAAGTGTATTTTTTTATCATTTTCCTTTCATTTCTAATTTACTATACTTATACAGTGAAACCCGCTTATAGTGCGATTTTTGCCCGGTCCGAGTAAATGTTTCATTTCACTAAGGAAATACTTAAAATTACATTTTTAGCATTTCCCGGATATAGTGCGATCCCGCTTATAGTGCGAATAATCGTGCTATAACCGGGTTTCACTGTACTTGTTTCGCTAGTTTAAGCTAATGACAAGAATAAATTAACTGTGCCATTAAAATATCAGAAAAAAAAAAGTTGTTTTTCGTTGAAAAAAAAAATAATAATAAATGTATCACTATATCAATCAGTATTAAAATAGGGAGTATAAATACCTTTCATTAATATCGTCCGTGCTTTAGCCCATTGATCTCTTTGGTCGGCGGTCAAAATTCCCACTAATTCTCCTTCATCGTTCTGTTGACTAGTAGTTACCAGCTTTTTCAATGCGTTGGCTATCACGTTTTCAGACACTCTTTCTTCTTCAATAATAACGGGTATAATGTAAAACTGGGTAAAAAAAAATAATAATAATATTAATCAGTTATAAAAATTGTAAACATGAAAAACGATTACTTTTCTTTTATAAATAACAGTGATATGTTCGTTTTTTCGTCCGATGGTAGATAGTTGATAATCTTTAATTAAATTCGGAATCCGGCAAGTAGTTAACAATCGGTAATACTGGGCCATGCAAGCAGGTTGCGTTTGTATTTTATCCAATGGTAATGATTGGCTGGGGGAAAAAAATACAACTAATTAAAATTAAAAAAAACGATTGTTATCAACAATTAAAAATTATTGTTGATCGTAATAATAATAATAATTGCTCGTTCTCTTCAAGTGTTTCTCATCTTTGGCGACGTTGGCGAGCAAATAAAATGTTGCCGCAAATTAAAGTGTAGCGTGAGTAAATGTTTTTATGAGCTTTTCATGGTTTGCAAAAATGTAAATAAAGTGTCGGTGGAGTCAAAAAAAAAAAAAAAAAAAATTGCGAGTGCGGACGTAGCCTTAGTTTATCAAGTTGATAAGTGATGGCAAACGCAGGAACAAAATTAGATTATAGTTTTAACGTGTCATTCAATCTAGCGCGTATACTTGATTTGGAAAAGGGGGAAGAAAAAAAAAATCTTTCAAATTTCAACCTTTCTCTCCTTGTGTCATTAATTTTGCACCGTATTCTTCCCGAATGACGCTCCATAATGCCCTAGTCAATAGGAGAGAGGGGGTTAGTTATGGTGTTGCAATAATTTAGCTGGCTTGTCATGGCACATAAGACTAGTACAAACGACGCACACAATACAGAACAAACTTTATCGAAAGAGAGATTTTATCTATCTTTTTTTTTTTTTTTTCGTCTTCCAGTATTCCCAGATTTCCCAGTGGAGAAGAGTAAAAATGGAGGAGAAAAACGGAAATAAAACATGTTCAATTTTGATGTAAGACGAAAAAGTCATTTATTTTTTAAATGTTACCGTAGTTCTATTAAGGGCGTTCTGCTATTTGTTTTTAGTAATTATTGAGTGACAAATTTAATTAGCGCAGAGAATTCGCTTTATATATGCTTATTTTTAATGACTTTGAGCCTGAAATAACACGTATTAAAGTATTAAATAATTATAATTGCAAATTTTTTTAATGTTTATATATTTTTCTAATCTTGCATTTTAATTATCTTTGCAGCCTAAAACATTATACGTTTTTTTTAATTGCAAAATTTTTTTTTTTTTAATAAATACAATATTTATATTACTGTACAGTAAAATATTTTGCCCGGTCCCTTGGATAACACCATTGGAGCATGTGTTAAAAAAACCCGTTTAAAGTGCGCCCGCTTATAGTGCAAATCCGCGTATAGTGCGACCATATTTGGGTCCCCAGAGACTAAAAGTCTGTATAATAAGCCCGCTTATAGTGCGCTCCACTTAAAATTTTTTTTTATTTTAAATTTATTTAAAAAAAAAAAAAAAAAAATATTGGATAAAAAAATATTTTTGAGTAAATGTTTCATTTCACTAATAAAATACTTTAAATTACATTTTTAGCATTTCCCGGTTATAGTGCCATCTTTATAATGCGAATTTTGTTCGGTCTCTTGAGTCGCACTATAAGCGGGTTTTACTGTATTTGCAATTAAAAATATTAGCAACGTTCAACAAAATTTAATTTTTAAAATCAATCTCTTTCGCCTTAAACGGGTACTGTCAATTTTAAAATTAAAAAAACTGACATGTTTCTTAAATCAATAAAGCTTTACTTAAATTTGTAACCAGTTAATCAACGCTAAAATATATTTATTATTAAATACTTAAATTAAATTGAAACGTAAATTTTTTTTGATGAAAACTTCAGCAAAATACCGGTATACCACGATTCTTTCAAATCCGCAGATATAGTAATGTAATTCTAACCAAGTTGTATCGAGAGAAGTAAAATAGATGATACTTTTGAGAATTCCAAAGTGTTTCAACTTACTCTCTCTTCCTCCCTACCTCCATATTCGATTTACCCTAATGCACGTGAAAAGTGTTATTTTGATGTGTGCGCTAAGCTCATCGTCACTCCCGAAAAGAGCGAAGGAGAGAACGTGCGTTTAATGGGCGAAAAGCGCATTTTCAGGAAATGTTTATTTGTAGTAAAGCATCAAACACACAATCTGTGTTGTTGTTGTATAAGGTGGTCGCCCTATATATCATCTATATATACGAGTATATATGTTTTGATTTCGATTTTCCTCCCAGCTCATCTACGCGTTTATTCCTCTATCCGGTTTATTCGTTTTCCACTCTTCTCATTACTAAAGCAGGGAAGAGTAACGAGAAAACTGAATGTAAAGTGTACAATACGAGTGAGGGATATAAATACGGTAGAGAAAGAAGAAAAAAAATGGGAGATAGGATTTGAAGGGAGTATTTAAATGAAAAGCGGAGTGACGGTCAGAGGGATTTAGTTTCCCTTGACATGATGAGCTTAGCAAATCAAATCGGCCATCGCCTCAATGCTACAACCAATTTCTCTCTCCAACTCTCATTCCCTTTCTCATCTTGTTTGCACTTTACTCAGTCTCCATCGCACTCACCTCCCCTCCATACATACAATACGAATCCGCCGTACAATTTGAGACATTCGTTCTCATTTTTCCCACCTTCAGCACCTTCGCCGGAGATGCGGTTGTCATAGCGACCGCAGGTTTACGAGAGAGTTCTCATTCTTTTTTCTCCCCCGCCATCATTAAAAGCATCTCGCGTCTACGTTTCTTCTTTCTCATCAACCCAACGGATCATTTTATCTCGTCTCATCTCGGCTAAGAGCATTTCGGGAGCGAGAGAAAAAGAAAAAAAATAGACGGAGATGTGAGAAGAGTGTGGGTGGCGAGAAATGAGATTAGTAGAAATCTTCCAAAACGGTAGCGAGACGCGTTAAACCAAGTTTAAAAATAAATTCCTGTATTTATTTTTAAATCTAATAATTATTATTATTATTACCTCGTCATTGAAAAGTACCGTGTGTCCTTAAAACTACGAAGCTTTTAAAAAGCAAATAAATCAGTCAAATTTTAATGAAAATAAATTAATTTTTT
>JAQGAY010001477.1:0-14140 GCA_034698085.1 Polydesmus angustus | reverse complement strand
AAAAGTAAATAATTTTATGGAAAAGTAAATAATTTTATGGAAAAGTAAATAATTTTATGGAAAAGTAAATAATTTTATGGAAAAGTAAATAATTTTAAGAAAAAGTAAATAATTAAGGAAAGTAGGCTACATGTAACTAGCATTTCAAGAAGGTTTACTAAATTTTGTAGTTGTTTGTTTATTATGAAATATTAATCAAATTTCATAGAAAATCAATCAAAATTATAAGAAAATTAATTAATTTCAAAATATAACAAAATGCTATAAATTACCTCATATTCCTTAGTTTTACTTTTTGCCCAATTCAATAGCATTTCCTTGATGGCTGTTGGACTGCGATTCACATTGGTTGGCGCAGCTGGTCTGGCGAATGGGTTGGTTGAACAGCCCCCCGCTGGAGCCACCACCGGCCTATTAGCACAAACCACAATTAAAACATCTTCCTAATTATAATATTGAAAAATAATAAATAAGTAAACAAACAAATAAATGATTTTAAAAAGATATACTCACACTGGGAATGAAACATGTAAAATAAGCAGAAAACTCTTCACATATAAATAATTAAAAAATGTAAGAAAAACACAAAAGGAAAAAAATAAATAAAAATTCAATACATTTATTAAAATTTAGATTTTAAATTTTTTTTAAGGAATACAACATAATAATTATTCCAAAAAATAATCAAAAAAAAATTTTTTTTAAAGTTAAAATTGACATTAAAAAATATATATATTTTTTAAATGAGTGATATAATTTTATCATGCAAGATTAATATAAGTTAAAAATTAATTTTTTTAAAAGTTAATTAACTACTACAATTTTTATAACCATCTACAAACTATTTATTAAGTGATATAATTATAAAGAAAGGTCTCATTTAAATAAATGCAGCATTCTTTTAGCATCACCAAAATCCCATTGACATTCATGCATCAAAAATGATTATTAAATAAGAAAAGGACAAATGTACATAGTTTTACTAACAGAAAAAATTAAAGTAAATTTTATTGATTTGTTTTAATTTGTTATCAATTCTATTTATCCCAATCTCCAAAAAAAAATTAAAAAAAAAAAATAAATTGAAAGGGAAGAAAAATTGGGAAAAGAAAAACATTTGAGAGGGGGATAAAAAAATTATTGCCGGGACTTACTTGGTCCCATTCGCTGAACTTCCACTATTCGAATCCATGCGCTGAAATTTCTCTCGAGGAGATATTTGTTTTTTATTTGCTGCTGTAAAAAATTAAAGAAACAGGGAAAAAATAAAAAAAAAATGTTTCATTAAATAAATTCAAAAAAAAAAAAAAAAATCCGAAAAAAAAAAATGTTTATTAAATTTTAAAAAAAAATTTGATTCCCGAGCACCGATAGGAGATATTTTTTTGGGCCAACTTACATAATCTGGTCTTGAAATTAAATTTGAAGCATGAAAAAATGAAGAAGTTAAAAGGAGTTAAAAAAACTACAGGAAGAAAAACAATGACAAAAATCCCAAAAAAAAAAAAATCAAAATTTTTTCCATGGTAGAACTTTAGAATTAATATCGATATGAACTTTCAAATTATTGATTTAAACTTTTTTTTACAAAACTCAATATAAACTTTTTGGGGAGATATTTTTATCACTAGCAATCAAACCAAATCAATCTAATAATTTTTTTTATTGATTATAATTTATGTTTTATTGACATAATTATTGTTATGATTATTCAGAGACAGTTAATATTAAAAACTATATAATTATTTGAATCATGCAGTATAATAATTATTATTATGGTAAAATCTAATCAATTTTTTTACATTTGATATATAGGCCTAATTTGATTAATAATCAAGCAGAAATTGAGCAAAATCAATAAAATATAACTTAAGAAAAAAAAGATGGATTGTTGTCTTTTTTTTCTTCATATTATTTAAAATGAAAAATCAATAATAAAAAAATACTTATTGAGATTTTGTAACAGGCAAAATATAAACTCAATCTTATGAAATCTACTAAAGATTTACAAAATCTTAGACCTCAATTTTTTAATTTTAAAAATAAGACGTTATACTCGTACATTTTGCCTGTAACATAATCATTATAATATTTCATAATATATTTTTTGATACACAATCTTGATGAACACAAGCAAAATCATCAACATCATCATCCAATTAAATCCATAACAATAGCTGTTATTTATGGATTTTTCTCCCGCCATTCTTCATTCCACATTTATCTTCCAATTTTCCCCTCCAACAATGATTAATGCTAAATTTCTGGTCAATATTTTTTTCTTTTCATCTTTTTACTCCGAATCTTCCTCTTCCTCCTCCTCTTCTTCTTCCTCATCATCATCCTCGTAATATTGCTGCTGCTGCTGTTGTTGCAGCTGTTGCTGTCGGGAAGAAGTCGTAGTCGTGGTGGTAGTTACGCGTTGCGTATTACCGGTCTGTTGCGTCGTTTGGGTAACTTGTCGATTCTGTTGCTGTTGTTGCACCTGTTGCGGTTGCAAAGTAACCGTAGCGGTTGATCTGCCTTGCTGTTGCGGAGGAGGGGCATTGCTCTTACTGCTCGTAGTAATGCTAATTTGTTGCTGGACTCGGCCAACACCCTGAGCGCTTTGAGGAGGAGCTACAGGGTGGGAATTAGAAACATTTCGATTTTGATTGGGATTATAGAAATGACTCGATTTGTACTGTTGTTGTTGTTGTTGTTCCTCAAAGTGTTGTTGGGACTGATTGTACTGGGGCTGCACCGCTTGTGCTGCCTGTGGCTGTGGTTGGTGCTGCGCCTGGCGCCAAGGGTGTGCTTGCTGAGCTTGGTATTGTTGCTGTTGTTGATAAGGTTGGGGTTGGTATTGTTGTTGATTTTGTGGAGTGGGTAGGGGCTTATATTGTTGTTGTTGATAAGGTTGGTATTGTTGTTGATTTTGTTGAGTGGGTTGGGGCTTATATTGTTGTTGTTGATAAGGTTGGAGTTGTTGTTGTTGTTGACGAAATGGTTGCGCCTGATTGTATTGGTTAGTCGGTTGAGCATATTGTTGTTGTCTGAATTGTTGCGCTGGCAATGCCTGTTGTTGTGGTGTGGGATAAGTGTGTGGTGTTGGTGATTGAGCTTGTTTGGCCTGTCCTGCTGCCTTTGCTGCTTGAATAAAATCATCTACCGGTGGTGTGGGTCTATAGTAATGGTTGGTGTCAAAATCTTCGGTGACTCCGGGGGCTTTATAACGAGGCATCATGTTGGTAGGATGATCGTAGAATTGGTGCCTGGATCGCGGTGGGGTGTTAGGTGGGGTCGGGTTGTCTAATTTTACTCTGCATTTTAGTTCAGCTGTTGGACATTTAGTTCGCCCCACCCATCACAAAAGGACGTGTAAATGTGGTCAAAAAAGTTATGGAAAAGTAGAAGAAATTTAGGACGGGAGATTGAAGGGAGAGAGAGAAAAAAGATAAATGTGAATGTAGATTAGTAAAGTTTGGGGACAGATAATATTGTAAATATCTAATATATATATAAAGCGTGAAGAATATTTAAATATGAACAATAATCTCGTCATTAATCAAGATTAAAATTTTTTATTGTCATACATGAATCCTACTTTCGGAAGTAAATAAATGTGGAAGTGTTTTTTTTAAAAAATTGGATTTTCATCAAACGTTTGCGACTCTTACGCGGCATACATCTTGCTTGAGCATGTGCACTAAACTTATTCTTTGTTTAAAGTGTATCAACTTACGTACTTACGTACGTGTAAATATTTTAATGCCAATGGAGAAGCTTTACTTTAAGGACTCTGTTTAACATAAAATTGTTCTATTGTATTTAAAAAATATTCATTTCCGGTCTCAACAAACGCGGCAATACGAGCATGATACCCACACTCACAACGTTCTGCTGTGATTACAGCTTGAGCGATTTCTACTCCGATTCATTCTCTCACGATTCATTCTCTAATATCCCAGATTTAAAGGTAAACTACGAAATATTTATTGGGGTGTGATGCAAGAAAAGGTGTACAAGAGAGTAGAACGAGTGATGAAATTGAAAGTATGCAGCTGAGGCAGGGACAATTGAGATGAAGCTGTTGTAGTATGCTCTAGGGCATAGTGAGTAGGCCTACAGGCTGCTTGTGTTGAAACCGGAAAGGGACATTTTAAAACACAGAATAGAACAATTCAATGTCTTTAAAGAAAAGTTGTTCCACATGTGCTTAAAATATTTATAATGTTAACAAAATTTCCTACTAATTCAGTTGAGTGTTTACGTTTTTTTTTTACACCCATGTTCATACTTAAATATGCCTCTGCATGTGAAAACATCTATGTAGCAGACGCGAACGTACATTTTCACTTACCCACTTCGATAACCGGTTCAACTCCTTCGCAACTAGGGATATAGATACTAATGGGGGTTCCGGCAGGCCTGCTTTTCGCCGCTCGATCGTACGCCGCGAGCGTCCTTCGCTTCTGATCGTCGCACGCTTGTTGCCGCTTACGAATCGCCGCTTCCATCGGATCGTACTCCTCCTCTACGTGTCTGGGCAGAATTATCGGAGACCCAGCTGCAGGCATATAGGAATAATAACACAGCCAGATATAATTCTTTTCAAATGTCCAAAGGAATATTTTGTCAAGTGTTTTCATGTATAAATGTTGGTAGATTTGATGTATCAACGTCTTCGGATACCGACCACAACAACAACAACGATATAATTTTACAGACAACAACAATATGCTTGTATTTTTACCATAGAAAAGAAACTTAAATAAGTTTATTTAGACAGCTACTTATATTTACACAGATTTTAGTATACACAGTGAAAGCAATTGGCTTAGGTCAGTCAAGCACAGTATTTACATTGAGGGTTTAGCTAGTTGAACTCGATGATCACAAGTAACCAGGTGGTGTGTTTTAATGGTATTAAGACTTACATCTTAATGAGGCAGCTAACATAATTTTGTGTAGTATTGTATTAATATAGGCTTAATAAATTATTCATATGTTGTCCCCTTCAATATTTTCAATTTTTATATCTAAATGCACTTTTAAAATGCAATTGTATAGGTTAGGTTCGTTGGATGATGTTAGTTTTGAAACATGAATAAATCAGTCGAATTTTAATGAAAATGTTTTATTTTTTTTATGTTTACATTAATTAACACCTCCCATTTAATAATAAAAAATAATTTTTTGAATATGACCTCTACAACTGAGTCGGCACGTGTAAACCTGCTCACTTTGAAGGCTAAAGCTTTTGCGGTCTTCCAGCTTACACCTGCCGACTGCATCTCGGCACGTGCCGGCATCTACCATAGGATTAATGCAATATTCCTTGAGCGCATTAACACGTGCCTACTTAGTTGTAGAGGTCATATTCTACCAATTGTTTTTTGTTATAAAATGAGAGGTCTTAATTATTGTAAATATTTGAAGAAATAACTCAATTTTATAAAAAATTCGTCTGATTTATTCATGATTCAAAACTAACGTCATCCAAAAAGTTTAAAAAAACAACTACATTTTTATGGAAATAAACAAAATTTGATATGGTACTAAAAAAAATTAAATGCTAATTAAGATCTTAAATGCGTCTGCCTAAAGTCCCTGTTTAGTTAGTGTTATTCTTTAGTGCGAATGTAACTTTCTTTTACATGTATGGCAATAAGTGAATTAATTTTTATTTTTTTCTTAGTTTTGTAAATTTAAGTTAACTAATTTTTACTCACATTGCAAAACATTTTTGTGATTTGACATCAAAATGTTATATAAAAATATATTAAAAACAGTTACTTTTATGTAAACAAATAAAAATACAACAAAATGTTAATTTAAAAAAAAAAACAATTAGATATTTTTTTTAGCAATTAAAAACAAGAAGAAATAGAAAATTTTAGTATGCTAAATTTAAATGTAAACAAATAATTTTTTTTTAGAAGACAATTAAAAGTTTACAAAATAACATTAAAACTTTTATGTAAAAAAAGTTAAAATTTTAGTAGATAGTTTGAGAATTTTAGAGATAGAGTGTGCATAGTAAATGATGTAACTATATAATTATGAAGTTGTTTATGTGATGTATAATAATAATTGTGAGCTGAATTTAAAGTTGATTTAATGTGGTTTTTAATGGCAGTGTTTCATGTTTTTTCCCCCTAATTTGGAAGGCAATTAATTACCTGGAGCAGCAATGGGAATACCACCCTTCATTTGAAAGCAAGATGTAAATGGTTTCTGAGATTCAAAATTTTCAACTAAAAATAAGAGAAAAAAAGCAAAAAAATAGGGGCAAAATAGATATATATATATAAAAAAGTAATATTGCAATATAATATAAAAGCCAAGCAAAAAACCCTCTAAAAATAAACTATATCAAAAAAAAAATAAAAAAGAATATAGTTAAAAAAAACTGTTAAAGCACACGATTTAGTTGTTAACATAGCAAAAATTGTGGTTACAATAGGGAGAAGAAAAAACACATGTAATCACACTTCTAAAGAGAAAAAGAGAGAGATTTGGCAAAGGAACAAAAAACTTAAAAAGAGAAGAGAGGAAAAATATTAAAAATGATGATGAAAAATAATGGAAAAAATTCAATAATTCTTGCAAATTAAATCCTCAGTAAAAAATTTTATATTTAAAAAAAATGATCACGGTGCTCGGTTTATATATTAAAAAAAAATCGATTTTGGAATTATCTTCAATAAGAATAAAATTTGGGAGAAAAAAAGTTTTTTTAATTAACATATGGTACGGTATCAAAAAAAAAAAAAAAAAAATTGGAAGTTCAAAAAGTTCCAGGAATTAACAAAATTCAAAAAATGGTTTCAAAATTCAACTCTCAAATTTAAGTTTAAAAACAATTTTGAATGGCTTACATTGAACTGGGTAACTTTTTTCCCTACAAAAAAAAAATTCATAGCTTTTGCTAAAACGTGACTAAGATTTGAAATTTAGATGAGAAGCTTTAAATAGGTTCTAAATTAACCACAAAAATTTAAAATCGTAATTTAACACCTCCAACACCATTAAATTTAACTATTACTGAAACTTTTTGAACACCCCTAATTTTTCCTGATGAATGGCAATCACGCAATACACCAAAAAAAAAAAAAAAGTACTGGTAGTTAATTTAACTATAAAAAAAAAAACGTTTAAAAAACTATTTTCTAATAATAATAACAATATAAAAAATATATTGGTCACACTGTCATTAACTTAAAAAAAAGTGTTGTCAGATTTTTTTGACATTCACCAGGATTCCTCGCGTTCATTAAAATTCATAGCAAAAAAAAACTTAATTAAATAAACAATGAAATTTTGTTAAACTTACCATCTTCTTTTTTCACACCGTCAAAGTCGATGAATCTCGCACTTCCGGCCGGACCGGATTTTGCGGCTTTGTCGTAAGCAGCCAGCGTGAGAGCTTTGCGCTCATTAGCATCCTTCTGGCGATCGCGAATGGCCAGTTCCACCAGGTCCACCTTGTGGGGCTCCACGGTGGTGGGAGAACCAGGGGCGCCTTTTCGACCTACACACATTAAAACATTTATGGTAAATAAAGATATCCAACTTCCGGTAAAAGTAGTAGAACTCACCTTCTCGGAGGATGTTGACGTCCATGATTTTATTGCCACCGGCGGGCGCGCTCTTGGCCATGGCGTCGTACATCTGCAGGGTGCGGCGCTTCTGCTCGTCCGCCCCTTGGACGCGGGCGCGGAGAGCCCCTTCGCGCTCCTCCTCGCGTCGGCGAATGATCTCCTCTCGTTGGGCTACAATCACAAACACATCCGCTTATGTAAGGAGGGCGATCGAGACTATAAAAAGGAATGGGAAAGGCTTACTTCTGTGGTCAGCGAGGACATCCTTGAGGCGGCCACGGATCTTCTTGCGATCTTCGTACTCCTCAGCTTTATCAAGCTACATCATTAATTTAATTAAAAAATAATAATAATTAACAATATATTTTTTTAGAAATTAATTATTGTTTTGTAACGTACCATATCATGAAGCACTAATTCATCATTAATGGAAAGCAAGTTGACACCGTTGACCACTGCACTGTCACCCATCGCTTAAGCCGAAGATTTGAGCCTTTTTTTTCCTGCAATTATTATTATAAAAAAAAAAAATTTTGAGTACCGGTACCGTATTATTTAGTAAATCAAAATTGCAAAATTTGATTGGTTCGCAACAATAGCCACCAAAATCTATGTTTTTTTCCTTTACTTTTCTCTATTAAAGGACGTAGGCCTATACACGGTGCCAATAAAATAACGAACCTAACTGATTTAGTGTTAATTTTTTTTAATAATCGAAATAATGTTAATGACACATGGAAAAATTGCACTTTAAAAAACTTTTTTTTAACATTGAATTGTTCTATTCTGTGTTTTGAATGTTCACTTCCGGTTACGAGATGCGCCTATGCTCTGAAACCAGCTGCAGTCAATTGTCCCTGCTTCAACTGCATACGTCTCTCGGGTTTTTGTCTCGTGAACCTTTTCTCGCATCACACCCCATATTTTACCTAGCTTAATTTTGGGTTATTGAAAAAATGCGTCAACGTATGATAGAGCTGCGTGAGATGAATTCGATGAAGCTGGAATTAATGCAAAGCAAAGCTCTGTGTGAGCATCACTGGTTTTACTGCTTAAGTGGTAACCGGAAGAATATATTTTAAAAACACAATAGAACAATTAAATGTTAAAAAAAAAAAGTATTTAAAATTAAATTTTTTCAAGTGGCATTCAAATATTTTGATTATTATAAGGATTTAATACTAATTCAGTTGGGTACACTTTTTTTACGGACACCGTGCACAAAAACAAAAATTATTTACATGCAAATTTCACTCTCATTTAAGTTATTTTTTATAGCTATTATTTTGACATGGTAAACCCGGAACTTCCGCCGCCCACATTTTTTTTTCTTTTTCTTAAAAAATCTAGGGCTTGACGAGTGCTAAAAATAGTGTACACAATTTGTATGCAAACAACAAAAGCCCAGCATAATAACTTTAATCTTAAGTTGATTTTTCGCAACTTGTATTATTGCCCACACGTTCACTGTCAAAATCTCAAAACCTCATTTAAATACCGGTGTGAAAATTCCCTCTTCAAATCCCTTTAAAACGGGATAAGTGATGATGCAATTACCAATTGCGCGCGTAAAACGCGGCTATTTTTAACATTATTTTCTCGTTGTTTTCCACAATGAAGAAAACAAAAAGTTTAGTCGTTGTCAGCACTTTCTCCCCTCCATCCCCCATAACTCCCTAAAGTCTACACGTACATGTACCCCCTTGTATATTTTGAAGTCACCGTTTTGGCTTTATCTTACGCAACCCACACGCGCACAGCCAAACTTCTTTTAAACAATTTCAAAGCCAACAAAAACTTTTATGAGCCTTTTATTTTTTTTTCTCATGAAAAAAATAAATAATAAATGAGAAAGATATTTTCGTGACATTCTGTAAAATCCAGGGGCTGCCATTATTAATATTCCCGGTTGCTATCTCATGGAATCTAGTTTAACTTAAACCTTTCGTTTTAACCTTATTTTAGTGCTAAGAAAATCAAAGTTTTTATTCCTCAAAAATGTCCCTTCAAAAATGTAATAAATGTTTAAAACCTGTTTAAGACGGAAATTGTATAAAGCAAAAACAGATTATACTGTTTGCACGGATAAAACATTTGGCGGGAGTAATGTTAAAATAGGTGTAAGGCGAAAATAAACGTACGTTTTGAGTATCAAAACCTAAAACCTGCTTAATGCGGAAAATATCAATTTTTTTTAATAAAGTATAAGGAAAACAAAAAATGTTCACATAGTCAGTGTGCAGTGCGCATACGAAAATATGTTCTAGAGTGCACACTAACTGTTCGAACATTTTCAAACTTTTTAAGTGAAACGAGTTTAAAAATACAGTAAAACCCTGTTTAAGACGGAATTGCGTGGTAACCACTTATTTTTTTTTTTATCTTGCTTAGGTTCCCCACATTTTTTTCTCGTTAAATCCTGCGAAAACGGAAACCTATAAAAACGTACAAAAAACAGGGTAGAGCACCAAAATTCCGCCTTCGACAGGTTTTAAAACTAGTTTAAATTTTTCTCTAATTCTAAAAAAAATTATTTTTCATAAAAATAAGAATTTTTTTTTTTTTTTGTTATTTTATTTTATTTTATTTTTTTTTGTTAAACCCAGCTTAAATTAATTATACCGTATGAAGAGTGAGCCCTGGTTAACAGACTATTTTTACCCCTTAAATATTTTTTTTTTTGCTCCGGAGCGCTAAAAACATTTTTCAATACTGGTAAGCAAACATTTCCTAAAAAAAAAAAAAAAAAATTAAAGTGGAGCATATACAGGATTTTTTTTGAGGGCTTCTTTTTCGTTATCTAACTCGGCTTCGAAATCTAATCCGCCGAAGCCACGCCCATCACTTCCAAATTCAGCTTCAACCGAGAAATGCAGAAGCAGAAAAAAAGAGAGAGAAGATGAAAAGATGGTAAACACACGCACACAGAGCAAGAGAGAAATAGAGAGAAAGAGAGTTTTTCGCTCCAGAAATAGACAGGCGAATAGAGAGAAAGAGAGTTTGAGGGTTATCCTATCTGTTTAATGGATACTTTTTTGAAAAGGGTAGGCCTATATTATGCATTGTATATTTATTATACCCCAGGCTCCTATTTAAATCATAAAATGTTTGACCTCCATTTTGTTTTTGTTTTTTATGGTAATGGTAAACCAACCGTATACAACTTTGGCTTTAACATTTAATTTTAATATGTTAAAAAAATAAATTTGATTAAAATAGAAATTTTAATTATGCTATTAGCGTTAATTAATCTGGTTTAGCCTTCATCTTATTATACGAATACCGAAAGCTTGGGATTAAAAAAAAAAATTTTTATTAAGTCTTAGGGAGTTTAAATGTTAAAAATTGCACTTAAAAATTAGATTCTAAAATTGCAACCTAGAAATTAATCTTAAAAATTGAAACTTAATAGTTGAACTTAAAATTTAAAAGCTAAACTTAAAAATTAAATCTGAAAAATTGAACTTAAAAATTTATTGAAATTTAAAAATTGAAGTTAAAAATTGAAACTTAGCAATAATTTGTAAGTTGAACTTAAAAATTATAAGTTGAACTTACAAATAAACTTAAAAATTATAACTTAACAATTGAAACTTCCAAATGATAAGTTGAACTTAAACATTTTGATTTACAGATTGAAACTTCAACATAAAAATGGAACTTAAAAATTAAATCTTAAAAATTGAAATTTAAAAATTATATGTTCAAGTTAAAAATTGGATTTACAGATTGAAACTTGAATATAAAAATGGAACTTAAAAAGTGAAACTTAAAAATTGAATCTTAAAAATGGAAACTTAAAAATTAATTCTTAAAAATTGAATCTTAAAAATGGAAACTTAAAAATTAAATCTTAAAAGTTGAAACTTAAAAATTATAAGTTGAAGTTAAAAATTTACAGAGGGGACTTAAAAATTAGACTGTAAAATTAATCTCGTAAATCTTTATGCCATTTATATCCAATATTTCTTGGTTAAATCTCGATTTAAAATCCCAGAAGTCAAGTTTAAAAATTGGGAACCCCTTTGGCTATCCCTAAAAACCCTTTCAAGAATTTTCCATCTGCTTTTTCTTAAACAATATTTAATACTTTTAAGTAGTTCAGGTGATCCGGGTCAGCTATTTGCGGAGCAGGAAGTTGACACGCGCTACTTACGGAAGTTGGAGTTAATCTAAGTATAGGTGGCGCTGCTTAAGACGCACAACACACGCGGACTGCATGAGAGCGATGTGGATTAGAAAGTGAGATTCAGCAGAGTGTTTATCAGTGACCACCCGGTTCATTACCCCACCACACACACACACCACTAATGGCATTTCCGGCACATGCGCATTACCAGCTTTTATGAGTTATCAATTGATAAAAAAAGAACTCTGGTTTCAATAAAAAAAAATTTTGTTGTTATTTTTCACTCGCACAATAACATTGAAGGAAAAAAAAATTAACAATAAAAATCGGAAGTGACGTCACGCTCGCGGCTAAACAAATCATTTTTAGAGGAGGAAATGATGATGAACCTGCTTGATTCACCAGCATTTCCGGTTTCATGATTTTTTTTTTTTTTTGGTTTTATTTTTTTCAATTTAGAAAAAAAAAATTATTTGGAAAAGAAAATTCGAGAGATTGAATTGTATTATTTCATGGGTTCATCTGACGTCATTCAACGTGCACCTTCTCATGTCCTGTTATTTACGTATTTATTTGGTGTGACTAGTTGTGATCCGCAGCGATTACATGCTTTTTGAATGAAATAGTCATGGAGATTTCTTTAGTGCTCAGTTTCAAATTTAGCTACATCAGCAACAATAAAGTTTTGTGATGTAGAAGGTTTTCATTGTAATTTTCGCATTGGTTTCCTATGTTATTCATAGTCAGACATTCGTTTCAAACCGAGCTGCATCATCAACGCGCTTGATGTTGCCAGTTTGGATTCTACTCAAATCAATGAAAATCCAATTGTGAACGTGGGAAATTTTGTATCATTTTCAGGATCATAACAGTATACATCACTTGTTTTTTTTTTTCCCTAGCACATTTTTTAATCTAGATTAAATCAGTGACTTAAATCTCGATTTTTAAAGTTTTATACGAAAACGAATTACAATTTTTTTTTCCAGTTAAAATCCAATTGAAATAATTAAATTCAAAAAAATAATAAAAATTACGCATGCGCAGTACCGTAACATTTTTTAATCTGGATTTAGTAACTTACGGTAATATCGCTTTATTTTTTTAAAAAAAAAAAAAAAATTTTTAGATTTTAAAATTTTTAGATTAAAAATTTTTAACAAATAAAATGTCAATTAAAAAAAAATTTGCGCATGCGCGGTTATAATCCTTAATCTTAAATTACCATTTTTTGGCAGCTTCGATTAGTTAAAAAATTAAGATTAAAATTAAAACGTAGCTTCCCCGCCTAAAAATTCCTTACTTACGTTTTGCGCGCTATTAATCCGCATTTTTTTTTTTTAATTTAATCTCGTTGTAAAGCGGCGTTCAATAAGTCGCGGTGCACTTTCTTCCCTTTAACTGCACCGCGACTTTTTGAACACCACATTATTTTTTTTTTAACTTAACAAATTAATTATAATTAACATGCATAATAATTAATGAAAAGAACACTTATTCCGAGAGGCAAAAAGTTTATCCTGACCTGGAGTGAAAGAGGAAAACGGAAGTGAGACCGAGAGGAAAGCGGAAGTGTGACCGACGCGCGAGTATCCCGAGAACAAAATGGCTCAGTTTCTGAAGGAGAAGCAACACGCACGCACCAACAGGGATCGTTCTACATGTACAGGGATCGTTCTACATGTACAGGGATCGTTATACAGGGATAGATAGAGGGAGGGAGGGTCAACCACCAACACCGTCACACGCAGCATCCCTCCCCCTCACCATCTCTTCGCATCTTCCGCCGCACAGCTGCTGCTCCCCGTGCGCAGGCGCAGAGCAGGAGCGAGGCAGCTGGATGGAGCGGCGCCAACAGCAGATGACTGATTGACAGCCAATGGGAAGACAGGTAGGAAAACACTGGGCAGGAACGCCGGGTAGGGAGGGGGACAGGTAGAGGGCGCTGCTGAGCTAAGGGCCTGAAGAGAAAAAGGGCCCCTCTCCCCGTTAAGGAGCGAGGGAAAGTTTTAGTCGCCAAGTTTAAGAGAAATTTGAATAATCAATTAAAAATTTTAGTCGCCACTTTTATGTTTTGCTTGCCATTTTACTCGCCACTTATTACAACTTTAGTCGCCACTTACACAAGTTTTAGTCGTTACTTTTCAAACTTTAGTCTCCACTTATTTAAGTTTTAATCTCCACTTATTCAAGTTTTATCTCCACTTATTCAAGTTTTATCTCCACTTATTCATGTTGTAGTCTGCACTTATTCATGTTGTAGTCTCTACTTATTTAAGTTTTAATCGCCATTTATTCAAATTTTAACGGCAACTTATTAAAACTTTAGTCTCTACTTATTCAAGTTTTAATCTCAACTGTCAAACAATACTCGCCACTGGTAGGCCTGCATTTCAATGGCTCTACTTATAGGACTTTAATCATT
>JAQGAY010001476.1:0-14142 GCA_034698085.1 Polydesmus angustus | reverse complement strand
TATGACGTCACTAAACGATTTAAAGTAGTTAATGCGATCAAAGTCGCTAACGTCTCCTAGAGCGCAGCGTCTCTATTATATTTCTACAACAAAACAATTTATTATTATAAAAGATACCCGGTGTTACTAATAGTGAAGTCGTGCTCGATCGAAAACGTGTGTCTGTTTACGGTTTTTGTAAGCTTACCCTAAAACGATGACGATGAAATCTAACCAATTCCAAGCGCTACGTAGATAAGTATATTTGCAAGTGACGAAACCTTTGGCAATGACTTTGAGGACCATTTCACCGGTGTAGATGCTGAGGAAAACGTACCTAAAATATAAAGGACGTCATTCTCGGCTGCCCCTTGCTAGCAGGCGTTTGGACGCTGCTTTCTCGTTAAGTGGGTTTTTAAGGGGCAGACGACACTTACTCGGCCTCTTCGATGGGATTACTCAGAGCCAGGAAGACACAATTCACGATTATGGTCAAGATGACAAAATAATCTAAATATTTGCTATTTTATTAAAGAAAACCGTAATTTATTTTTAAATAAGACTTTTTTAAAAAACAAAAAGGATATTGATTGGTGGTGATGAAAATGGCGGCTTTCCGAATAGGGTTCCAAGGGGGAAATATAAATGTTGACCTCGTAGCTGAGAATCGGATGACGTAGTTGTTGGAAAATCGTTTGGAGATGACACAGAAGGTCTTTATATAGTGTAAAACAGTTTAATACAGGCTTTAATTTCTATCAATAGATTTATTAGCATCGTTTATTATACAAAATGATGATTAATAATAAAATTGTCTTAAAGAAAAAGTAAATAGGATAAAATTTTTTCTGGAAAGTTTTCTGTGGAAAGTCATGAAATTTACTAAAACATACCCGGTACTTAATATTTGCATTAAAACGACTTCCGCAATAATTATTAAATCTACTTCCAACTTTAATAATAGGATTACTTATACATTTTGAAAACAAAAATTTGATGATATACTGTATTATTTCTTTATTATTTATAAAAATTGAATTAGTTTTTGGTATGGGCTGATTGAACGAGCTATGGAAATGTGTGTAGGTAATTTGTTTATTTAAAATTAGTTAATTTATAATTTAGTTGTTTTTGAATATTGGACGCTATTTTGCAGTTGGCTTACTAGTGCATAGAAAATAATCCTTAACTTTTGCTATTTTTAAAACTGTTTTTTGTTAACCAATTTGCAAATTAACATTATATAACATAAATCAATTGGGTGTTTTTAAGCGTAAGTTGTTTGTTTTTGCTTTTATAAACTTCAATACTTGGAAAATAAGCACATTTTTTAATTAATAGAAAAATATCCACAGATTAAACTAAAATTTAAAAACAAAAATACCAAAAACTTAATCAAAAATTTAGTTGCCTAGACAATAAATAAAATTAAAAGTTTAGAAGAGAAGGAAAATTAAAAATATTATTTTAAATACCGGTAATTAAAATGAACACTTTAACAGTATTTCATAGTTTTCTAATAAAACAAGTTTAAATTAAAAAAATAATATTTTCATAATCAAATTGTATAATTAATCTTGCTTATAATCTGCATAACTTTCAAATATGATTTTTAATTATTATTATTATTACCGGTAGATTTTTTTAAAATACAATCCCTATCATAGTTTAATAAGTTTAATTGAATTAAAAGTGTAAATTTTAACGTTAATCGTATTTTCCTTTCATCTCTTAAATACTGTAGTTAAGGACTGTCTTATTTGATCTAATTATGTGGACTGTGCAAATTAGTTTCAAGAGTTTACGGTATCGGTCATTTGAAAAATTAGGAAAGATATTAATAGTAAAAAAAAAATTATTTTTATATAGCTGAATTAAGTTTAACTATAAACCAAATTAAATTTATTTCTAACGTGGGCCGTGGCCCGTGGGACAGAATGATTGTTAACTCTGGAATCGCAGATTGCCGATTTCGGTTTTAACCACTATCATTTACATTAACCCTTTGGCCAATTTTTATTATTGGACTACAATCTAATTTAAGTATTGCGATGTTAAAAATGTTGCAAATGTTTTGTTTATTTTTACTTTGTATTATTTTTTGTGAAGTTTATCGATTGTTAGACAAAAAATGGTATTTTTTGGTACTAAGCAGTATAACAGCGCACTTGTAAGATTAAGGATAACAGCAGAAAAATAATTAACTATGGTACCGGTATATTTCACAATGGAATAGGACCCCATTTAACGCCGTTTCGGTATAACGCGCTTCCTAGGCTCAATAAAAATCGCACGTGGTATTAGGATTTCCCGGCGTCCTCGTTTCCCCTTAAACAACGCTTAACGCTGTTTCGTTTAGCGTTGGAATTAGTTCAGCAGTTTTAATTTTTCTTTAAAATCGCTTTTAAAAGTTGCAATTCTACTGTGCACAGAACCAAAAATTATACGAGAAGGAAATCAGAAAAGAAACTTAAAAATGAATATTTTACGAGTATAATAATTATTATGTCATTTATTTATTTTTTTAAAAAAATATTATTTATGAGTGTGATAATGGAGGGGAAAAAAATGAAAGACCTTTTCAAATGAGACTCCGTCGAATTCCTCAATGGGCCGTCCGTATATATTGTCTGGCACCGGAAGAAATCGTTGCGGTAGCACGTCACCGTCGTGTATGGTGGGCACTCGATGCGGAACAAAACCGTAATCCTTTTTGGCTTGAGAAATTCTTTGCTGCAACTTCCGGTGCGAGTCTCCGTCGAAGACGCGGAAACCATTTCTTCCGCGACTTTTTGCCATTTTATTATTACTTTTCACTTCCGGCTCTTCCGTTTCTTTTTCTTCATGTTTTTCTTGGCCTAATCTTTCCCCGCCACAATTCATGTTGTTTATTTCAAACAAAGCGGAAATCCGCCACTACAGGTGGCACTGTCTGCGTTTGGAACGACCATCACTTTACGAATGGCTTTAAACGGTTAAACACAGAGTCAAGCGAAAGAAATTGAAAAGCGGGCGTATTTTATCCATATTTTTGTCGTCCTCGCCGGCGGAACTTTTAAACACGAATAAAAAAAGAAAAAAAATTGGAGAAAGCGGCAAAGTATTGCTTCTCTGTTCTCATTTTTCATTGGGTGAGGTGAGAATAGAGCTTTAAAGAAAGGAGAAATAAATAATTAAATTTTTTGTTTGTTTCTATTTGAATATTTTGTTACTATGACGTGCTTGACGTTGACTTCTCCACTTACTGACCATTTGTCGCCGTCAACGTGGCTCATTTAACTTTTACTGAGGGGCGGAGCTTTTTCATTTTTTTTTTCTTAATTGGTCGGCAAAATGTTGCCATAGTAACGCGCTGGTGTTAACATTTTGACGGACTAACCCCGGTTCCAAACTCTTCTCCCCTCAATGCCTGTACATCGCTCTTCGTTTCCGATAGCAAAAGTAATTAGTCACCGGAATAATGAAACCATTGGGGGGAAAAGACAGAACAAATAAAAGTCGTTTACTTGAAATAAATTGAATCTTAAAACTTTTTGACCAATTTACGTTTTAATTAGAAAAAGTTAGCTATACTTGATTTTAAACATTATTAAAGATATAACGCGCTAAACAAGGTATTGGTTAGATTATTGTGCCGAAAAGAAATGCGCTAAAGAAACTGTTGTTTTTTTGTCTTTTAGTGTAGTATAAATAATTTACAGTTACATTAACTTTTGAGTAAATTATTTATCTTAATTTATTTCATTTCGTTACATTGAGAAAGGCTGTAATTACGAAGCTTTATTCCGGGAATTTTTCTTTTTGTCAATACAGTATACTATGGCTACATATTGAAGATTTACACACAAGCAACAATGTTAATACGGTAAAAACTCGATTATCCGGACTAATCAATTGCCAGAAATAATCCGGATACATACAAAATATTTGCATGAATTTATTCAAATTTTAATATGAAGCAAAAATATATTAATATTTACATCCATACTTACAGCAAAAGAGTATGATTTAAGGGCGCTTTTTTGTCTTTTTTTTAAAAAACATTTTTCCTATAAGACATGATTGGATAATCGAAAATCTGGATAATCGAGGTTCTACTGTAGTTGTCATTGACATTTAAGAGATCTTACTTCATTAAAATTAAAGGCTCATTGAAAGAGCATTAATTTTTATCTATTCGGAGTAGCATTCATGAGCAGAGTCTAAACTAGAAATTATCTGGAAAGAGACTACATTTTATATTCAAATTTTTTTAATCAAGCCATTGACGAGTGAAATTGCTACACTGTTTTTGATTTGACGTAAAAAAAAAATTTTTCCCCCGTATTTTAGTGGGTTTGGTAAAATATAATGAAGAAATGATTCTAGTTTTCAAACTATGAAAAAGTATGAGCTTCTCTTATAAATGTCGATTTTTTGTTATAAAACGTTTTTCCGCAACAAAATTGCGATTTATTAAAAGTATTCTAAAACATGGTTTTAAAAATAGATCATAAAACTCATCTTTTATAATTTAAAAATTTACTTTTCAAACTTTGAAAATCAATGGTAACATTATTATGTTATAAGTCTTACAATTGGACGGTCTTTCATTTATAAAAAATTAATGATAGCGTTGCTGATTTGAATTTTGTATTTTTTATCAGATTTACGAATTATTTGGCATCTTTTTAATTTATTTTTAGCTATTAGTTTATTAGAAAGTAGAATTAAATTTGCAATCACATTATTGAAAATCACTCTTGTTTCGAGATCACCCCAAATACGTCTCTTTGATTTCCCCATGCTGAATAGTAGTCCACCTCTATTGCCAGACTAGGACCGCCCATGCTAAGTCCCATTTTCAAAGGAAGTCTCTAATTCAAAACTATTGAGATGCTGCGCAGTAGCATACTGAGCACTCATAGGTAATGATTTTGTGACTCTTGTGAGTCAACATGTGAGTGTGGTTGAATAGTTAGGAGTTCTAAATACTGTACATGATTAAAATTTCTAGTACAGTATTAGAATTCTTTTCAAAAAATGTCCAGCCACAAAATTACAATTTTAATTATTTTTTATTTTAAATATTTTTTATTACGGTATTATTTAAAAAAAAATTCTATTTAAAGACCACTGTAGTAAAATGGCTATGTACTAATAGCGAATAATATAATATTATTGTAAGAAAAAGAAAATGGCGATGCCTTTCGTGGTGTAATAGCAGACTGCACGTTGTTCGCAGCATGGTGGAAATAAATGTTGCTAATGATGTAACTTCCTTTATTTCGGTTTATATTGGTCTAAGTACATGAAGGTAACAAACCCAGTGATCAATACTACATTTGTATTCTCGATGAAGTTGATTGGCATTAATCAAAAAGTCCCTGAAAGACCTATTTAAACTAAAAAATAATATCGATACTTAAGTCGACCTTGAAAGCACTTTATTTAATAAGTTGGTCATGACGGCATTAAAACTTTCTTATACAGTATGCTTTGTAAATAAAGAATGAAAAATAAAGCAATCGATTCCGAATCGATTTTAATGCGAGAAAAAAGGCCTGCCAGAGTGATGGAGTGGAGCAATTTCATCTCCACTTTGAACAATAGCGTACTTTTGTCAGTTTTTTTTTTTTCTTTTTTCAAAAGTGAATTAATCAAACTGGGCAGAATAAATAAATGAAAATGTCATTATTGATAATGCCGAAGTTACGCAATCAAATTGACACGCAGAGGATTAAGAAGGACTGAGCGGGAGGCACGGGGTGGGTGAACTATGCGTTGACTCTGCTGCTCCGGTGATTAGCCCTTTAGCCTAACATGGGACGCGTAGAATAATAAATAATTAATGAGCGTTGATGTTGGGGATGAGCAATAGGTAGACGAAGGAATGTTTGTTTAGTTCGGAAGTGGGAAATGTCGTTGATCTTTTTTGAGGTTAGTTCCATAATCAACACTTCATTATCTTTAAGCTCACAGTTGACTATTTTAACTTCCGATGGCTTTCTTCTCTCATTGAACTCGAATTTTAACTATATACTTGTAATTAAATTACGTGTACTGTAGTTGAGATATCTGAATAAGCGTCATTCGCCGAGGCTATTGCGGAGGTCTATTGCAATTTCAATTATAGGCATCATCGATATTTAGAGACGTTGAAATTGGCGCCAATTTATATCGTTGCAAAAAACTAAGTGTTGGCGGCTGCGGCAGACTTGCGAAGAATTTAATAAGAGCGCTTTTTATGAACGCAAGGCGAATTTACACGTTTGAATGGGAGGAGTAATTGGCTGGTTTATTTTTGGACCGACACTTGATTTACGTCCGATTCATTCTTCGTTTTTTCCCTGCAAATTAACAGGATATTTTTTTGTACAATTTTAATAAGGGTCAGGGGTCATCCATAAACACCCTAGTCACGAATCGAACTTTTTTGGACATGTCGACATGGCAGAAAGATTGACATTGCTAATTTTTTTTTACACTAAACTTAAAAAAAATTGAATAAAACAGAGATGAAAGAAAAAGTTAAAAGTGAAAAAAAAAAATGGTTACGTATTTACCGTTAGAAAAAATATTCAAGGCAATAACGTTTATGTATTACGGCCAGTGAGGTGTGTGATACAGCCTTAACGTGTGTCTTTCTGAATTTATAGTCTAGCAAATATTGTTCATTTTCTTGTTAAAGCGCTATGACGAAAGGTGGGAGTTTTTCATTCCCGCCATTTTTGATGTTTTAAACCGGAAGTTTTTTGTAACTTATTTACCGGAATTTGTTGCGTGTTTTTTTTTTCTCTCGGAAAATTAGGACTGAAAAACAAAGTCTCTTGGTGCCGTAGTTAATTAGATGAAGTTACGAGTGTAAACGGAATGCTAATTAAAATCAATCACGTTTTTGCTTGTGTTTTCGAAAGCTTAATAGAGTTTGACATTCATTAATTTGTGTCATTTTTTTTTTCTAAAAAAAAAAAGGTTTTTTTGGCTTTAATTTTGTTCATTTTAAATGAGATTTTTGATTACGGTATTTTTTTTTTTAATTAATAAAAAGAAGTTTCTGTAGCTTCTTTTTAATACTTTTTTTGTGAGGTGAATGGCATTTGGAGTTTAACCAACAAATTACTGCTATGTCTGGTGCGAGCTTAGGACGAAATCTGCTATACATGTACTGTAACAGTACTTCGTTTTTCTTTTTTTTTTTTATCTTCTCTCTCGACGATGGCGTTTTTAATCAGAATAATAACCCGCAAAAGCAGTCTAGTATAAGTTTGAAGAAGAAAATTGAGTTTGACTGTGGCTTCGTTAATCGAATGTGTATCTGTGGGAGGTGAGCTTCTTCATTCGCCGTTGGGTGGCTCTGCGGGACGCACATCAAATGACATCCGTCCATTTTTAATATGTTTCACGCAGTTTTTATACTTTGGCGTAGATACAGTTAGCGTAGTATAGTATATGAAACGCGAACGGTAGTTGAGTAGGAGATTGGGTGGCAGGAGAGAACTCACCTTCCATATGATTTTTATTTTTTTCTCTTTTCTGTTTCTGCAAACTCTGGCTCTAAGGAGAATTCACACGGGCAGACGGAAATGGAACAATGGTGATAAAAAATAGTCTCAGTGACGTAAATGGTCAGTCGAAGAAAGATATTAACGTCTTTTTTTTTTTTTAAAAAAAAAAAAAGAAAATGTTTAATAATTGCCGGAAGAAGGGGGCAGAGGTAACGGTCAAACGGAAATTAACACAATAAAATGTGAAACAGAAGACAAATACAAATGGTAGAGAAATTTGTGAACTCGGATAATCTGATTTTTGAAAGAAACAGGGCGGTTGCTAGGCACGAATGAGGAACAGAAATAAAATAGGATGAAAGTACCAAAAAGTCGATTTCAAGAAAAATCGGTTTTAATTTGTTAAAAAAATTAATTATAACAGTCGATCGTACTACTTTTTTCATATTTAAAATTAATTTTTTTTAAAATAGTACTTGAAAGAATTAATTTTATAAACTGAATATTTTTTGAACGAAATATTAAATAAGGTTAAACACAATTTGAAATTATGTGTTTTGGACACCTATAAAAAGCACACCAGGACAATCATTTTACTTGATACGATGTGAACAATTTATGCACCAAACTAAAGCAAACGGCACTTTTATTTTATTTTTTGACCTGAATACATATTACGAGTATATAACGTTTTTAAAGATAAAAGCCCCCAATTTTTGAAAAATGGTACTTTCATCTTTTTTTATTTAAACTAAAGTGAGGTAGGTGTGCCAAAAAAATAAAATGAAACGAGATTTTTTTTAGTAGGGGCTATGTTAGGACCAAAGTATTTTTAACTCTCCATTACAGTACCAGTATCTATAATATGTTAAGGCCCAATTTAACCAGTATCATTTTAAAAGTCGAAATTGGTTTAGAGGTAGTAGATGCAGTCTAAACTGTAAGCATTAAACTAGGTATTTAAAATTTTAAAAAAAATGCTAATGAGAAATAAAAAAAAATAAAAAAAAAAAAAAAATAGAATGAAACGTGTGCGATTTTCTAGTCGCTCTTTCTTAGGGAAAATCAAAAATTTGAGTTAAATTATTGACAAGTGGCAACGTAGTCAAAAGTTCAACTCATTGACTTTTGTAGACCGGTACAAGCAGGCGATTTTTTGTGATGATTCCATACATCTAGTCGGAACTTCTAATGTTGTCCACTGGGAAAGCTGTTCTTCACTGTGTTGATATTGTAGAGAATAAAAACAGTGAGTTCTCATAAAGCGCGATAGTTGCGATCATATTCGCGCCTCCTAAAACAAATAAATTTATTTAAGTATCGTCTGCCAAAAATAAGCTCATGAGGCCGAGATAAAATTCATTTTACATAATTTATAATAGGTTTTTAGAAAATTATAAAACTTTGAAATTTATTTAAGTTTTTGTTCGAACGGTATACAACGTTCATGTTATAATTAAGGTGATCTTGTTTATAACGCAACCCATCTAATGCTCAAATGCATTTTACTGTAACTAAAAACACGGTAATAATTAAATTTTTGAGTTGTGCAAAAAAATTTTTTTATTAAAAACATGTACAGTTAATTTATGGCGGGTACTTATATAGCATAAATATTTTCTATACATGTGTTGAAGAGTTTGAATTGCAATTTCCTCATTGTGGAGTTCTCAATAAATCTAACTAATGTTGTGGCTTAGAATTTATTTGTATGAATTTGAGTTGAGTAACTTTACGACCACCCTGTATGGTAATTTTTCGACGGTCATAGGAAACAAAAAAAACCTGTTTCCGGTTTGGTTTTTGTAATGCACAAATCAGAATTAAAAAAATGAATTAGTTTTGTGATTCGCAGAAATAACAAAGGAAGATATAACATTAATCTTCGTAAAATATTCATTGCATTACATTAGGTAAAATAATTTGATTTTTTTTTTATTAATCTTCATTTTTCAAATCAGACAAAAGGCAAATGTCTACATACCCGCTGCTGTAGAGTATTTCGCTAGTTTACCTAAAGCGTAATTACAATTTCAAGTGCATGTACTGCACATGTACCGTATATGGAAAATCTAACAGTTACATTATTTTACATTAAGTTACATTATTCTATTGGAATAATTCGCAGACGGTTGGCGTTACAATTCTATGAAAAGGGATGGGGAGGGGAGATGTGGAAGAGCGTTTTCCAATGATCTAACATTTATTATTATTGTTGATGACCTTAACCTTTATTCAAGCTCATTAATTTTTTTTTATGAAACTATGAAAATTATGACAAAACTTTTAATTACAAAGTTTAATTAATCAGTTGAAATTACATCAACATCTCAATGTACAGCAGAAATGGAAGGACCGCGCATTTTTATGACGTTATATCCGAATTTTATTACCTAAAACCCATACGTGTACACCATTTGAGAACAATTATTGATGGATCTGAAAAAATCGCGGGATTCCTTCAATAGTATTGTAATCATTATTTATACATTAAATTTAATTTTTAGGTAAAGTTATTTATACGATACTTTTACAGCTTTGTAAAATATGATTTTCAAAGTTTTATTTTTTTAGAAAAAACAAAAAAATTTTTGTAAAAAGCCAAAAAATAGTGGTCTAATTTTTGACGCTATAATCGATGCTCACGTTTTTGTAACGGGACTCTCACGTTGACGTTGTACCCCATTTGGGCCGTAAAAAGACTCGCAATAAAATTGAATAAATAAATATCCGAAAACGTTATAAGCAAGTTTGACCATATTACCAATATTTTTCAATTTCTGTCAATCATATATTATTTTAAACTCCATGAATTAATTACATTAATTTTGTTGCTTGCTTATTGACATTGTGGTTGAATCAGATGAGTTCGTCGCGCAACAAACTTTTGTGTTACGGTCGACATTGACAACGATCGTATTTTAAAATCTTTTTTTTTTTTAATTCTAAAATACTTGCTTTACAATAAATTTTTGTAATGGCTCTAACGTCTTTCATTATGTTCATTTAATTTCCAAGATAACGGGACTAATTTAATAATTATGTGGAATCAGCCTTACAGTATTAGAATATTTCAGGTTGAATTGGATAGTCCTTTTCTTTTTTGTTGCGCCGATGAAGTTGGAGTGACGCATCAAATTAGAATGGAATTGCTAGTATAGCCGCGTTGCAAGAACCGGGGGGAGATTTATAAATCATGTGATAAACCAAGAAAATGATTGGCATCAATTGGAAGAGGATTTTGATTGCGGTGGGTGATACGTAGCTGAGGGTGGGTGGTAGAAAGCGACACACGTCACACACTTGCTATTAGCCGATGAAAAAAGCATCGCGTGAACAAATATAGCAGAGATCAAAGAAATAGTAGAAGGGCGGAGAAAAGAAGGAGAAAAATTGTATTTGGAAATAAAACAGGAAGTAGAAGAATGCGAGTTATGCCAAACAAAAAAATAAATAAAAATCTGTGGGAGGCATGGGGAAATGGGGGGTGGGCGGACGAATTCATCTGAATGAAAGAAATTGGGTGGGAAAAATATCGGATTAAATCAAATTCGATAAGACAAAAAAAAAATAAATAAAAGCGTGAAAAGACGTTTACTTTTTTTTTTCTTCTTTTCACACGTCGCTCAATCACAACAATAACAAAAAAAAAGAAAGAAAAAAAAAAGTGGGGGAGGGGAAAATAGCGACAGCAGATGGCGACGCTAAAACGTTACCACTCGCTATTCTTTCGTATCAAAACTGAATATGAATTTAATTCCTCCTTTTCTTTCCGTGACGTCATCTCACGTGCCGAAACGCACGCAACGCACGCGAGGAGGGGGGGGGAGGATTCGCTATTGATATAGAAGCTTTTCGGTGAAATAAAAAGATTTATCGAACCGAGAAATATATATTTTTTTTGTTGTAGTTACATTTTGCAATCGTATTTCATCTTTAACTTCAACGAATAAAAGCCAAGAAACATGTGCCAGGTGCATTATAAAAAAAAATTAGGTTTTGTTCCGAGTAGCATTAGGAATTGGCAATAAAATGATCAATAATTTGTCTGGATAAATCCATTAAAATATTAACTTCTTAAATTACTTATTAACTCTGTATTTTATTAAGTTTCAAAAGGAATAGATTTTATTCTCAGAGTGCCTTTTATTTCATTTTGGGTTTATAAAGTTACGCAGTAAATTTATTTTGGGTAATTTCATTATTATTTTTACAAAAATCTTTATAAATGGTGTTTAGAGACCAAATGGTAAATACATTAGGTATATTGAAACTGGAGAATAGTGAAACGAAGTCTAACGATGCTATATTATAGGAATATTATTTAAAGTATTTTTTTATTGCATTTTTCAAAGCTATTTTTACTTATTCGAACGAAATTATACGAGGCATATATTTTTCTTGTATGGTTTTGCTAACCGAGATATTACTTTGAGGTATTGGTTAAAGAAGCCCTTGTCGTATTTCACGTCGTCAAGATCAAAATTATATTTTTTTGAATTTAAGATGTTTTGTTATTTTAACGGTTAAAACATTATTTTAAATAAAGATAAAATAATTTCTTAATTTTTTTTAAAATTGAAAGCGCAAATTTCATAAATATATCAATATCTGGAACCAAAATATAAAACTTCAAATGATATATGAAAAAATTTTTTACGTGCATTCCATCGATCGTGTTTCAATCTCGAAGCGTAAGTTTAGAACACGTGGTGAAAGTAGCTTTGGTTACCGATAGAAAGAAGGGCCAAAATTGAGAAGAAAAAAATGTTGTTAAGAAGCTTATTAATTTGTAGAAAAAGAATAAATTTGTCAAGTTTCATTCAAAAAAAAAAGTGGCGCGTCGATAGGTCTACTGTTATTAATACAGGTTGATATCAAAACTTATTAAAAATAACCAAGTTGGCAAAAACAAATTTTATGAGGAGGAGCTACACATCATCGATACGCATCTGAGCACGTTGCTCGCAATTTCCTATAAGGGTTTTAGACCAGGGGTCGGAAATTGCGGCTCTTTGGTATCTTGAGTGCGGCTCTCTCACAAAATGTAAAATATTACGGGGAGCCAAAATTGTTGAAAATCGAATTATTTTGTCCAAAAAAAAGGGCTAAATTTGTATTTTCTCCAAAAAAAATTTCGCGCCTCGCAAGCTCGGCGCTTTAATAATGTATACTTTACTTTTTTAAGAGTTGTGGGCCCCCAAAATTCTGAAAAAATGATGCAAATTGTCAAAAATCATATAATTTTGTTCAAATAAATGCCAAAATTTGTCCATTTTCCAAAAAAATTTTGCGCCTCGCAAGCTCGGCGCTTATTTAATATACAATGTGCTTTTTTGTAAAGGGGGAGGGGCGCAATACGTGTTTAATTTGGCTCTCAAAATTAATTTCAATTGTCGTAATGACGATATTTGGCTCTTTTGACTAATGAATTTGCCGACTACTGTTTTAGACTAACGTAATCTATGGCTTTCACAACTTTCTTGTGTTTCCAGCGTCGGGTATCTAGTACCCGGGTATTTTTCTGAACTTTTGGGAACTTTTGAGTACCACTGTACCAGAGTCCAGGGTAGTTTTATATCTGTAAATTTCTATATTTTGAACCATGTATATTAATTGTTTAAAATTGTTTTGATTTTTTTTTTGATTTTTTGAAAAAAAAAATTTAATTACCCGTGTACTCGAGTAGTTGAGCGAGCAGTTGAAACTGGAGTATTTTGAAAACACTACAACTTTCTTATCGAATTCAGGATAAATGTCATAATTTAATTTTATTTTAAATGTTCATTAAAATAATTTCAAATCTTTAAAAAAACAACTTTGTTTGACATCAAGTTGAAAATATTTATTAAAAGCTGTTGATTTTTTGGTGACGTAATTTAGGCACCGATAATTTTTTGAGAATCAACCACATAATTTTTTTTAAAAAAAAATCTACATTATTTCATAAGCGCTTCAATTGAATGAAATAAAAATAGTATTGCAAGTGATCGTAGTGGGGATGATAATTAGACGAGCGGGCGTGAGAGGACATTGAATTTGTGTGAGGGTTGAAATTGGTTTCGTCATTTGTTGGAAGTGGATTACACGAGTGGCTAAGCTAAAATAAGGAATAAAATGGGATATAAAGATGAGAAGAGGACGGGGATGAGAGAGGGTGAAGGTGGAATGAGGGGGGCGGGGTACTTGAGACGATGATGAGTTATGAAAACCCAAACAACCCCCTCTCTATACATCAAAATTTTCTAATAAAAGCCGCGCAAAGGAAAAGGAGGGAGTGGAGGGTTGTAGATGGTAATTTCGTCGTATAAACTTTGAGCGCCCTCTATTCACATCCATTGAATGAGAAGTAGAGATGAGAACAAGTGTAGTGTAGAGAGTAGGATGCAGGAGGAAGTACAGTAAAATCCGGTTATAGTGCGATTCAAGGGACCGACAAAAATTCGCACTATAAGCGGTTTCGCACTATATCCGTGAAATGCTAGAAATTGTAACTAAAGTATTTTCTGAGTGAAACGAAACATTTACTCAAAAATATTTTTTTTATCTAATTTTTTTTTTTTTGGCTTTTATTTACATAAATATAGTCCCAAATATAGTCGCACTATACGCGGGTTCGCACTATAAGCGGGCGCACTTTAAGCGGGTTTTTTAAACACATGCTCCAATGGCGTTG